>VZTT01015597.1:17688-44655 GCA_013400855.1 Buphagus erythrorhynchus | reverse complement strand
AAAGACCTCTCTAGCTGAATGTGCGTGCCTTTTCATAGCTGCAAGTTTTAGTTCCAGGGCATATATCCTGTCAAGGCCATGATATCTTGATATATTGCTCCGCAGTACTCACTCTTCCATCTCCCATTTGTTTTCCCACACAATTACATTTCTAGCCAAAAGCCAATGAACAGCAGGGCAGCAAAACAGCCTGTGGAGATACAGGCTTTCAGCTGTGCACATAGAATCTTTTGACTCCTGCCAAGTGCACTGGGCATGTCTCCTCTGTGGCTGCTCCCACTTCCCAGGTGGCTAATAGGTACGAGGCTTTGCAAGTGGAACCGAAGAAGATGGGCACATCTGCTGGCACTACAGGAGAGTGAAGAGGAAACCGCCTGGGAGGTGCCTGGCCAATGAGGGAAGGCACCTGCTGGACCTGCTCTTTGTCAACAGAGAACGACTCATGGGTGACACCACACTTGGGGCTCAGCAATCATGAAAAGTCTCCATGCTTGACTGGCTTTGTCCCTCATTCTGTGCCTTCTCTTGTCCCTTTGCTTGGCGGCTGCACCCCAGGGCTGTGTAGCTGTGTGGCACAGCTAAAGTACAGGAGAGCCTCATTTGCCTGCCTTTAGAGGTGGCTGCTGACCACAGCCTTTTCAATCTGGAAGCTCAGTCTGAAGGAGAATGAGTCCCCCCTGTGTTTGGTCTCGGAAGCAAGGGCCAGTCATCTGCTGTCCCAGGTGACATTGAGGGCTGCCTGGTGCATCAGGTTGCTGTCACCTTACTGCAGACAGCAGGAGGCAGTGGCAGGTGGTTGTTTCCAAAGTCAGGTCCTTCAGGGGCAGTGTGCTGTGTATGTCCTTTGTCCAGCCTAGCCCCAGACCTAGTGATCAGATGCAGGCACTGCTGCTGCTTCTGCTGCTGCTGAAGTCACCGAGGATTTGGTGGGCAGCTTCCATCCCAGCAGAACTGGTCACTTATGAAGCCGGGTGCTGATGGTGTCCTGCACATCCCTGGGCTGCAGGGGTGTGAGGGAACTGTCCCTTGTTGTTTTTCTCCACCAGGGAAAGCTGGGCTGGCCAGGCGTGCATCAACACAATGAACAGGACGTGTGGTGCACCAGTCTCTTCCATCTGTGTCTGCTGAGAGTTTTGACCTTTGAGATAAAGTGGCACAAAGTCATTGGCTGTAGGCCCCCTCTCTGTATGTCTGTGTTAGGTAATGCTGCTAAGTTGGCCTGCAGCACAGCAGCAGGGGAAAAAGCCTCTCAGCTGTGCAGGTGTGATAAGCTGCCATTGATGCAGAGGAAAACTGCATTTCATCTTTATGAGGGACAGGAAAACTGGTTTAGCAGCAGGAAAAGGGGGAATTATGCTCTTAAATTTTCCTTCTTTCCTTCTGTCAATTATAGACAGATCTCTGTGGCTCATAGGTGTGCCCATGACTGGTAGCAAAAGGGGACATGTCCAGTGCCACACCCACGTTGGCCCATGAGATGCTGGGACTGGGAGTATAGCCCTGGGTGGGCTCACCTGTAAACTGTGGGCAGACTGCATCTTGGAGGTAGGTGCCACAGCCAAAGTCCATCTGTTTTGCCTGTCCAGTGCCAGGTCCAGGAGGATGCTTTCGGGTTTGATGGCCCAGTGCAGGACCCTACAGCTGCTGCACGGCCTCCAGAACCTGGCAGAACAGCCCCTGCACCACCTCTGAGACAGGAACCCTCCACCAGAATGAAATCAAAGACGTCCTGAGACTGCACTGGGCACTTCATCACCAACAAGAAGCTTATGGGGAGCTCAGACCAATCCAGGAGCTGAACAACACCATGAAATCTAGCGGATACCTTGTCCAAGAGCTCGATATCCAGGGGCGCTCGGATGCTGTTGTGCTGCAGGAAGACCATGATGCCATCAGTGGGGCTGATGCCGTGCCAGGGGTCTGGAACCCTGCAGGCAGCCCAGGATTCACAGCATTGCCAACAGTAGGTTGCCCTAATGCACACAAGGCGTCAGCCTTCAGAGCAGCTCCTGGCATACTCGTTGCAAGAGGATCCTCTATTGAGTTGTTCTCACACAGCAGTCTGTGCCCGGAAGAGAGAGTCTTTCTCTTTTGCCTGCTGTTGTACGAGTCTGCAGACTCACAAAGGCATCCTTTTGTCTTTTTTTCCTCTTTTCCTTGCACAGTCCGGGGACTTGTGCAAGTGGATTTCTGTCTCATTTTTGTTTTCCGGCCCACGGACTTGAGCAGCCCTGATGATATGATGGAGCAAATCCATAGAGCAATTGGCAGGGCTTTTTCATTGGTGTCATCCTGCAGAATTTTTAATGGTCTGAGACGTAAGTAGAAGTTTTTTCCTTCGGGCAGCACGTTGAAACAAAAGTGCCATAAAAATGCCATATGTTTGGTAGAGCTCCTGCCAACAGCTTCAGCTAAGAGGGGTGTGTCTCCTGCCCAGCAGGGTGTGGACAACTTCCAAAATGCAGACTGGGAGAGCTTTGGAGGCATCCTTCTAAAAGCTCTGCGGTTCTCTCCAGAACTGAGGGAAAGCACCTTTTGTCTGCATTCCGTCCTTAAAGGATGTGCCTGTCTAACTGCACCCTCCCTGTGTGTGCTACAAGAGGGATTGACTTTGCACTGAAGGGCAAGCTGCCAAGCAGTTTGTGTGTGCTCCTGAACCCCAGAGCTGGGCCTGTGCTGTGTCTGAACAGAACCACAAGTGCTAATGGGGGTTTGGGGAAGCTTTTCTGGGGAATTGTTTACAGCAACCATGTGGGAAATATGGCATGCAATTCACAAAGAAAGAAAAAAATGTCCGGGAAAGAGAAGAGAAAAAAGCTGCTTTAGCTCTAGGGTTGACAATGTGCTACAATGTAGGCACTGACTGCTAAGGAACAACTTGCATTTTCTTGACAAAATTTCCTGTTCCTTACTGGCAAAGCCAAGCAGCAGGTAGACACAGCCTAGGGTATTGCCCTGTAGCCTTGCTTGCTATGCTAAAGAAGTGTTGCTCCTGGAGGGATGTTGTGAAAGGAAAATACTGTCTGCTTTGGTGGCCTTATTCTGTGGGATTCCCCTGCACAGCCAGTTTCTAACAGCACCTGGTTGCTGTTCCCTTTCCCCTGGCAGGTCGCTTCAAACATGGAAGGACTCAAGTCCATGTTTTGGTGAGTCAGATAGGCATCCTTGACAATCCTGGTGTCTGAGAATTGTGGAGCAAGCTGTGGGCTTGGCCTGTTGCAGGAGAGTGCCACTCTGACAGGAAGAAAAGAAGTCCGCATCAATGTCTTCATGAGCACTACCAAAAAGATTCCATCAGTTTCCTCCTTTTCCATTGAAAAGGTTTTAACTAATGAAAGTCAACTTTTGCAGACAGGAGGCTGTATGGTGATTGTAGACAGGCTGAGATATCTCCTTCAGAAGCATATTCAGTCCCATCCAAACATTAGTCTCATCAGCCCACCTGAATTGAGTATTAGTGACTGAGCATCCCACTTGTATCCAAATTCATGACTTCTCCTTAAGACAGCTAGGGATAGGGCTCAGGAGAAATAAGGTTCTAAACAAGAGGTTACTCCCTGTCCCTCACGCTGCTGTCTGTCTGCAGAGCACCACACCAGCAGCAGAACCTCCTCTGGCTTGCTCTCCTCCTCCAGAGGCTAAAGGGGAGGCAAAGGACAACAAACATCCACGGGTTGTCAGTCCAGGGCCTGAGCATCCTGAACCAGTAAGTGGAAGCTTTGGCTGGTACAGTGCAAAGCTTTGATGCAGTGCAGGGCTGTGAGTTTCTGACCAGGCAGCACTTGCCCTTTGTGGCTGAAGATGCTGGGGCTGCCATGACCCAGTGCTTCAGCCCAGCCACTGACACGTGGGAAATGAGATCTGAATTTTCACATGCAGGCATCATTTTCCTGGCATTCAGACACGGACTGTGAACTTCCCTTGGTGTTAGATAAGCAGTAGCATGATGTCCTTTAGTGCTACTGGTGTGAAAGTGAGCCCCGCTGTGCACAGTGTCTGTGCAGACTCCCTGTTGCCAGCGGAGAGAGCAGTCCCAAGGCACAGTTCACAGCCTTATGGGGTACAGAGGAGCCATTGCTGCCTGCAGGGAGCTACCCCTCTCCACACACTGTCTAGGTAGCCATAGTCACTGCTTCGATGACACCCTTCACTCTGACATGATCCAGGTTTGCTGAAAAGAATCCTGTCGGAAGATGGTTTGTAAGGATAGTGCTGAAGGCAATTTTCCTCAATGAATTACAGCTGTACTGTAAGCTTGTACTGACAGCCTTGCCTGTCCAGTGACAATGGATGTTATAAAAGAGTGCGTTATCTGGTTGAGAGTTAGTTGGAGTTGGAGTCTGATGCAGTTTGAGATGGAGTCTGCTGCCTGTGCTGTGAGGAGGAAGGGACATTTGGTCATGCAAGGGACAGACAAGGTAAAATCTATCTGTGTGAGGGATAGACAGGGTTAGGCAGTCGTGTAAGGGATAGGCTGGGGTTAGCCGGTCATGCAGAAGGAAGAAGGAAACGTGCAGAGACAAGGAGTCAGTGCTGTGTGGAGCTGTTTGTGAGACAAGGAGTCAGTGCTGTGTGGAGCTGCCTGTGGGAAGTCCACAGAGAGAAGGCATGAGAAGTTTTATGGTGATGATGATGATGGTGTCAGTCATGTCCATCTCGACAACTACAGAATCCAAAGCATCTCTGCATGGCAGAGACAAGGTCTGTTTCTGAAGGGCTGCAATGAAGTTCCTATTGGCCACTCTCTAAGGCCTGAAATCCTGAGGGGAAGCCAGTTCACCAGAGCTGAGCAGGGAAATGTTTTCTGCTTCTATTCAGACACTTCCATAATAACTCAAGAGTTATTTAGTTACTCCCATCAACACCCCCACACAACAGCTTCTGCCTTCAGGTGAGACATGTGTCTGCTTGTTGCTTCTCCCAGATGTCAGGAGCCAACTTCCCTGCTCTTTATTGCTTGTTTGTGCTTTTTCCCTGCCCATTCCTTGCAGGCCCACACAGGAGAGCTTCTTGCCAGTCAGGACTCCTCGGCCCAGGCAGGACAGGTGCAGTGGCAGGAGAGCATGGATAGAGTGCACAGGGTCCGGGAGTTCAGGTGTGTGCTAAGCTTTCTCACTTTCTCTGGGCAGGGGTGGGCATTGCTGGGCTTTAGAAGGCCCAGCATAAAAGAACAAATTTGGCTTTCTCATCACTTGACTTGGAAGGCAGCCCATGGGCAGGTCTGGCTGCCGACTGACCTACAGCAAAGCTGCCTCCTGGGACTCACTTCTCAAACCTTCACAAAAAGCATTCCGAACTGGAGCAGGGTAGAAGGAAGGGAGGTTAAAGCTGGGCTTAAGGACAGCAAAGTCTTGAACCTCAAAGGCAATCATGCAGCTGAACAAGGGCCTTAGAGAGCTTGTGCAGATTCCAACCCTGGAAATTTGGAAGCCTCAGCTGGATAGAGTATTGAGCTGCCTGTCCAGATGCCACAGCTGACCCAAAGTGCTTCGAGCTGAAGACTGGGCTAGAAGATTACTGGGGTCCCTGCCTGCCTAAACTATCCTGGGATCCTTTGATTATTGGACTGGAAATTCATTCCCATTTTTGCCCCAACCTGTAGCATAATTACATAATTACAAGAGATCCCCGATTGAGAGCTCATCAGAAATTCTGAAAAATGAAAGTCGGTTTAATTCTGAAGCCCCGCTATAGGCCCTGAAATCTCAGGTTATCTGCCAGGCATCTTCTGCTTTTAAAACTCTTAAAATAATGGATGTTAAGGCAAAACTGAAACAAAAATAAGTATGTGATGAAATGGCTTGTAAGAAATAGTTTCTGGTTCATCTGCATTTCCCATCATTGAAGTATGGGTGTCTGTAGCATTTGCCACTAGGATTTGAGTAGCCCAAATGCCTGTCACCAGAACCTGAATAGCTGCACTGCTTATTCCAAGGACTGGATTAGCTAGGGTTTAAGAGACCTTTGAGTAAATGCAGTGCATGTTGCAGGGACAGAAGTGGCCACAGTGTCTGATGCTAGAGATTGAGTGGCTGCAGTGCTTGTCACAGTGACTGAAGAAGCCACAATGCTTGTCACCAGAATTTGTCTAACTGCAGTCCCTCTCCTTCAAGCTGAGCTTGTCCATGGGTTGAGTTAACCAGCAATCATTGCTCAACCCTGCACAAGATCTCAACCATATGGAAGCCCATGCTGATTCCCAGGAAAAGGGGCCAGGCTTGTTTCAAGGGTAATTCAAAGGACATTCAAAATCTTTAAAATTCTCAAATACTTCTGCAGTCCACCTAGAGGGCTTACAAAGGGAGGGAGGGAAGTGTATGTTGGAAGTGATTTGTCCTGTAAATTGACTCCCAGAGGTGGATGTGAAAGGTGATCATGGCTAATTCCCACTAGATGGCTCCTGAAGTAGGGAGGGGACAGCAATGCTGACTACACCGAACAGACCACATTAAGTTCACTTCTTGCCATTCTGTCCTATCACAGAATAGGTAATGTTGGAGGGGACCACCTGTGCAATCTTCTGGTCCAACCTCTCTGCTCATGCAGGACCATTCTAGAGCACATGGCACAGGATTTTGTCCAGGTGGCTCTTAAGTATCTCCGGTGAGGGAGACACCACAACGTCTTTGGGCAATCTGTTCCAGTGTGCAGTCACCTGCACAGTCAAGAAATTCTTCCTCGTGTTCAGGTGAAACTTCCTGTACATGAGTTTCTGTTGACTTTTATCCTATCTTTTGATACCACTGAGCAGAGCCTGGATACATCCTCCCGACACCCTCCCTTCAGGTACTCATAGAGATTGATGAGGTCCCCTCTCAGTCATTTCTTTTTGAGGCTGAACACACCAAACTTTCTCAGCCTCTCCTCGTAAGAGAGATGGTCCAGTCCCTTAATTCCCTTCATAGTCCTCTGCTGGACCCGCTCCAAGAGCTCCATGTCTCTCTTTTACTGAGCAGCGCAGAACTGGACACAGCATTCCAGGTGATGCCTCACCAGGGCTAAGTAGAGGGGCAAGGTCACCTTCCTTGACCTGCTGGCAATGCTATTCATAATGCAGCCCAGGTTACCATGGGCCTGCTTGGCCAGAAGATATGGACAACTGGCTGGCTCATGGAGAGCTTGTTGTCCTCCAGGACCCCCAGCTCCTTCTCCACAGAGCTGCTTTCCAGCAGGTCACCCCCAGCCTGTGCTGGTGCCTGGGGTTGTTCCTCCCCAGGTACAGGACCCTGGATTTGCCTGTGCTGAATTTCAGAAAGTTCCTCTTTGGCTATCTCTCCAGCCTGTTGAGGTCCTGCTGAAGGGTATCAGCTACTCCTCCCAGCTTTGTGTTGTCAACAATCTTGCTGAGGAGGCATCTGGCCCTCCATATAATAAACCAGTGCTGCAAAAAACACTAGAATTACAACCTTAGTCCAAGCTCTATGGAGAATAAGCATCACAGCATGGAACACATTCAGCAAGAATGGTATTATATAATGAGTGTCTGAGTGAGCAGAATCACTGAGAGCAAATGAAATATAATGATGACCAGAGCCTATTAAACTAATAAAACAAGTGCTTATAACAAATTTGTTTTAACACGCTATGGTCAGATCTGTCATTATCTTAACCCTTCAAACCCCACACTAGATGCCAAAAGGGACTGTCATGGTTTATCTCCAACTAGCAACCAAGTATCATGCAGTTGCTTATGTGCTCCTCCCCATATTCCCCTAACTGGTGAGGAGGAGAGCTGGGAAGAAAAAATAAACCACATGGGTTGAGATAGGAACAGTGTAAGAATTGAAACAAAACATAATAGCAGCAGCAATAATAATAGTAATAATAATATACTAATAATGCCAATAATAATAACAACAACATCAAAAATAGCAATAATAGAGGAAAAGAAAGTAACACCAAGAGAAGCAAGTGATGCACAATACAATTGCTCACCATCCGCTGACCATTGCCCATCCCTTTTCTGGTAACTCCCCCCAGTTTATATACTGGGGCATGAAGTTCTATGGTATGGAACAGCTCCTTGCCCAGTTCACATCAGCTGATCCAGCTATGCTCATTCCCAGCTTTTTGTGCAGCTCCTCATTAGCAGACCATGAGAAACTGAAAAGTCCTTGATTTAGGGTAAGCACTACTTAGCAACAACCAAAACATGCATGTGTTACCAATATTATTCTGATACTAAACCCAAAACCACAGCACTCTGCCACTACTAAGAAGAAAGTGAAGTTTGTCTGTTATAAATGACAATATAATATTGGCTTTTGCATTTATGTATTAGCTTTTGCATGATGCTATTAATCACAGGCATTTTGATATGATACAATTTATAATTCCTTCTAACTGCTTTTTGGTATAAGATAATCTATCAGTTGATGTATGTGCTGAATAGCTTATATAAATATTAGCATGATAAATAGGTTATATCTTAGGCCTTAACATAATATTAAAATAGAGACTATCTAATGTTAGGATGCTTTTATTCATTAAACTAACTCAGAGAATGGTGTAAAATAATTATGTTGTTTCTCACATTTGTAGACTATCCTATCTGAATGATAAGATAACAGTGACAAAAACCAGAACACTAAGAGACTTTATTAACTCTTCATTATCAGGGGGTGTAAAAACAACAGGATGGAACCACAAGAAGAAATAAAATATATTGATCTAATCTACAAGATGGCATGCAAACAAGACCCTTTTACTTGAGCTTTTCATTTTTTTACTCTGGTCAGATTTTGGCTTCATATCTTACCCCACCTGCCTTGCAGTCATAGCATATTCACTCTGCAAGTGCTGATTTAGCCTTTACTAGATACTAAGAACAGTGTTGTCTCCACTTCTGCTGTAATTAGAATGGTGTTTTCATAACCTATGAGTAAGGAAAGACTTCTGAAGAGAGCTCTAAAAGAAAGTTGCAAACAAGTCATGTACACTCAGATAATAAACAGGCATTAGCTGTGCTTGCACAGCTGGGGGCCTGTGCCTGGTAACAGGTGATACCATGGCCAAAGCCAGTAGGCTCTGTAAATTATAATAACAAATAGGTAAGTAGTTGTAATACAGAGTTATAACACGGAGTCCTTCTCATGCTCCCAGCCCAGAGTTACCTTTATTGTTGGCAATAAAAAGGGGCTTTAGCTAACACATACTTCTGCTTTTTCTTTCTGTGTAGCTGTACACAAACAAGAAGAAAACCACAAGGAGATTCACTTCAGTAACACCATCATGATTAAAACAAGCTTGCTATTTCACTAGCCTTCTCTGTTCCTCTTCCCTCCCCTTCTGCTACCCCTTCCTCCTTTCCTCCCCTCTAATGATGAGCCTGTTATTTGCCTGAAATGCTGTGGCACTTTCAGCTGCAAAACCATTCTCAAGGGCACATATTACAAAGTTTATAACGGTTAACAGCACTTTGTTTTCTTTTTCGCTGTCTGTTTCAGAGCAAATGCTCACAAACATTAACACAGGACGTGTGTGTCAGAGACTGAAATATTATAGTCAATGACTTCAACATTCTTGTGAAAGACTTTTGCCTATTATAGCACAACTGTATTATGCAGGCTGTGGAGAAGGCCACCACCCCCTGAAGAGGGCTGATGGAGACCAGATACAGTAAACTCAGGTCTGGGGAGGGAAGAACACATTCACACAGGAATCAAGCTTAACACCTTTGGAGTGGAGACCGCAGCCCCGGGGCTGTCAGCTGCCAGCTTCACACAGAGCCTGGCACCGAAGGGTGGGCAGAGAGGTTTTGGGTGTGTGTTGGAAAAGCCTCTGGTCAGGGGCTCGGTGACCGCCCGTCCTCCGCTGTGCAGAGGAGATCAGCTGTGGGCCCTTCCCCCGGGAAAAGCTTACCCACAGCACAGGGGGTGCCATGGCCCATCAAAGGGCCCCCAAAGGGGTCCCCAGACCCTGCCCAGAGCGCCAAAGAGGATGCACCAGACCCTCAGTGCTGCAAGGGACAGGGTCACACTGGCGCCCTGCAAGGGAGGCACCTGGGCGTTCCCACCTGCCCAAAGCCTGCATTTATTAATCCACTGAATTCTGGACTCTTCGGCTGTGGCGGTGGCGACGGGAGACCCTCAGCACCCAGAAGAGCAATGGAGGGGAGCAACGAGACGTCATTGGGACCCTGGGATGGGTGATGTGCTTCCAGCTAACCCCTGCCACCCTGTCCCCCACCTCCCACACACACTTCCTTCTCCACCTCCTTCTTTGTTTTTCTTCCTGTTTTACTATTAAATAAAATACATCAATTTTTTGGCACCAACATCTAACCTCATTTGGTTTTAATTTAGTTTTTGGATATACTTTGAACCTTCAAAGTTCTTTCTCTTTTATACACAGAGACTTAATTTGGTTTTTTTTCTCTTCTGGGTTTAAACAGCATTGTAACAATATTCTGTTGTTACATACAGCCAGGAGCAGGGTGATACAATCCCCATGTTAGACTGAAAACACATCACTCGAGGCCTGGCAAAGGATAGTGAGAATGGTGGGAAGTTGTAGATCCCCTGTGTCATGTGGAGGGCCAGATGCATGATGATTATGGTGAAGAAAATAGTAATCTTTGCTGTAATCAGAAAAGCAGGTAACTCATGAACAAAGGAGGTGCTCTTGAGAACAAATGGACAAGTTTTTGTGATCGTTCTCTCTTTTGGGAGGGAACGCACTATTTTCACATGAATTTTTATTTCTGCATCCAAAAAATAAAACCTCCACACATTCCCACTCCTAGTCTTTAGGTACTTTTTCATCTTGTATTTCTAAATTCTTACTTTTTTTCAGCCTGTGAGAATAAAGAACTCCTACCAATATCATGTATCAATTAGAATGAAACATGCAGAGAATACAGAAGGAAAAATAGAGGCCCAGAAGTCCCTGTTACCTGAAGACCGAGTTTGAAGAATGAGAATTGGGTCCAATCACACATAAAAGAAGAGGAGGAGGAGCAGGAGCTGCCTCATATTTTCCAAAGTGCTCTGTTTCATAGAATCATAAAGTCGTAGAACTTCCTAATTTGGAAGGGACCCACTATGATCATCAAAGCCCAACTCCTGGCCTGGAACAGGACAACTCCAAGAATTATATCACGTGCCTGAGAGCATTGTCCAAATACTTCTTGAGCTCTGTCAGGCTTGGTGCCATGACCACTTCCCTGGGGAGCCTGTTTCAGTGCCCAACCACATTCTAGGTTAAGAACCTTTTCCTGATACTCAGCTTACATGAGAACAAAAAATCCTCAAGGAGTCACATGGGAAAGCATAGAAGAAAGAAGGTGTGTCTTGTTTTAATTTCAAAGCTGGGATCTGAGTTTTCTAATTGTTATTCTGGGAAGGAAGGTGGTAAAAAAAGGAAGTTCATATGCAAATATGTATATGTATCAGTGTCCAGGTACAGAAATGACAAGAAGCAAGAAAAATCCCCAGCCATTTCTTTTTATCAGCTGTGATCTGCTGTCTGGCTTGGGCTGGATGTTGCGCAGTTGGGAAAAGACCAAAGCCAAAATATATTAAAATGCAAAGTATTTTTAGAAGGTGGAGCTGAACTTAGCACACCTTTCTAGCTTAACTTCAGACAGATGTATGACCAGATAGAAGGTTCAAACTGTTTTGATCTTACCTCCTCCTTTTATTATCAATTCATAAGAAAAACTGTCTAACTCAGATCACCAGAACCTGAGATTATCAATGAGGCAAGTTTGTGGATGTGGGGTAATGTGGAGACCACCCTGTCACCACTTTTGTGGTGTATTCACCCCGACTGGAGACCATGGGACATGGTAAGGGAGGACGCAGGGAGATGACGTTTCATCCATGGAGGGCTTTTTTTCAGCAGAGCAAAAGGGAAGGCAATAAATTCACAAAAAGGTGCATCACCACTTTGAGCTCCTGCTGTAGCACTTGGCAGGGCAGGACTGAGGCAGCCCTAGAGCTCCCATTGCTGTGTCAGTGTGTTGTGGCAGATGTTTTATTTAAATGTTGTTCGGTTGTAATAAGTTTGCGTTATGATGGTTTGTCCCTGTAACACCCCTTTGCTGTTGTAAAATGGTTTCTCCCTTTCCCGTGGTTACCCTTGTCTGTCACCCTAAACCCCTCCCCTTTACCCAGAACCTTCCCTGTCTCTCACCCTAAATCCTGCCCTATAAGATGTCAATCCTTCCTGTTCCTTCCCTTTATTCCGGAAAGTTCCGTGTCAAGTATCCCCTTTGCGGTTTGTGATTGGTTGTGCTGTGTAAATCCCCACCCATGCTGCTCCCCATTGGTCCTGTGATTGTATCGCTCCACCCTACGTAACACCCACCGCTTTTCTCGACTGGTTTGTGCTTTGCACCCTCCCTTGGGGGAGGGCCCCTATTTATGTTACTGTATACCCCTTCTCTTTGCCTTTTTGGGTTCCTCTCCCTAGTGTTTGGTCTCCTCCCCGTTCCTCCCCAATAAACCCTTTTTCCTGGAATCCAAGAAGGCCTCTTCCTGGTCCTTTACTTTCTCCCAGATGCTGGAAGCAGCCGAGAGGGCTGAGTGCCCTAGCTGCACCTTGGGTCCTGGGTGTCCCGAGGGCAGTCCACTCTTGACAGTGGCGACCCAAAGCTAACTTGCAGTCAGAGTGTGGAAAGGCTGTGCCGCGTCATCAGTGCACAGAGTTTCTGGCACTGGCAACACCCTGGCAAGCCCTGCAGGCCCTGCTTAGCTCTCTGCCTCTGCCAGTTGTGCCAGTTTCCCAAGGGCTGTAGGTACAACATGTATGTGACAAGAGGAGTAATTTATTATGAGAAAGGTGTTTCTTCTCATGACGGTTGTTCAGTGTCCTCACTCCCTGATGTGGGACTTAGTCCCTACATGTAAAGAGCAGAATATCCTCTTGCCTAGGAGCTGTCCTTGTCCACTGTGCCACCAGTGTCCACCTCCCACAAAGCCCAAGGGCCAATTCCCTAAGAGTTCTCTTACTGAGTTTAGTTATTCAGACATCATACTTGACTCATTGCAACCAAAAATTTCCTAAGAAAGAGTTGAGTTTAGTACACTTTCTATTTATGAGTAGCATTCTGAATTTGAAATTGTTGAAGTGTCTTCCTCAGAATTCAAGTGAAATGCTTTTCTTTTTCATTTAAAAGTGTTGCTATTGATACAGTGAAAAGGATCTATAATAAAAATTAATAAAGACTCACTTGAAGGAAAATGTTCCAAATTAGTTTTTCTTCTCTTGGGCAAGTCTATTTCACTATATTTTCTGCCTAAAAATAATTTCTTCATGTTTTAACTTTTAATGGTGGTTTTAGACTAATATTTTTGGACATAGAATAATAGTTCAGGTCAGAAAAGATCCTTTTTGTCTACTGCCATAATGTGCATTCTGTTGTTCCTGTCTGAAATAAGGATTCTGTACATATCATGACTGATGTCATCACCAACACATCACACTAAGTCAGCAGAGCTTCCATTTTGATATCAAAAACTTATTTTCCTAAACTTTCATGTTATTTTGCATTTGGACAATATCCCTAACTTAAACTTTTCTTCCAGTATGAGGGATGAAAAACTGCCCAAGGATTGCTACTCTTGTGTCATGCCATCAATACCTGCTGATAGGTGAGTTTATTGAGGTTCCAATGTACAGCAGACTGCATTCAATGACTTTGTAGAGATGAATTCAGATAAACTTAGAGTTATCAGTTTCCTCAGGAATGAGATGAAAGGAAATTCTAACTACAGTGGAGTCTAGCAAGATATGATTGTGGACCTGAACTCCACTAACAGGTCTTTTTCCTCAGCATCAGATCAGTCAAATAACATGCAATTAAACTATTACCTAGGACACCATGCTACAGGAACAGAAGAAAACTTAATCCAAAACCTAACCTGATTACATGCCAGAGATTCAAATTTGCCATTTATGATCACGCAGTCCGCCTCACATAGTTGATTGTGCCACCCATTTTCATGGGCTATATGTGGTCCCATGGAAGAAAGTTCTGTCCTTAGTAAACTGATCTCTTTTATATTTACAGTGGTTTCCCAAGGACAGGAGAAGGGCATATTCATCACATCATGGAATTCATACTGTCTTCTGCTGCACAATCAACAGAAAAGCGTGCAGGGAAACCATTTCTAAAGTTTCTGGTCTTCTGAAATGGTAGTGTAGGCCTATCTGGAATGTACTGCCCTGGCATCAGCACTATTCATTAGACAAATCTTATAAACAGACACATTTCAGATGTATGAATCATTTTGTAGTGATTTCTTTAAAAAAAATTATCTTTGTACAATTAAATAGTATTCACAGGTTTTTTTCATTTTATCTTGGAAAATTTTTTACTCATGTTTCTCCAGCAAACCTTGATATTTGCCTGGGAAATCAGAGCTGCAGAATGGAGCACAGTCGTTTCTGTTTTCATTTCTTCCAGTATGCAGCTGATGGTCACTGAGGCAGCAATAGTTTGGCAAAGGTACTCACTAGAGTAGAAGCCAAAAGTGTCTTGGGAAGGACCATCCCAAGATCTGGGACTGGGCATGGTTAAGATACCTGACTGTTGATTCTCACTGTGGAAAATGGTGGGTCTTAAGACAAATTGTTCTACTGCTTTCTGAGAAAAACACCCTTGGAAAAGAGGGCAGATTAAACAAAGCCACATGACTTCAAAGAGTTTTTGATCTGTAAGCTACCATCAGAGAAAACCCCACAGGAGGAAAACACGCCCATTTATCATCAGCATGCCACAGAAGTCTTGCTGCCATTTTCAGCAGCACTGTCTGGACTCTTAATACTCAGCATCTTTCAAAGCAGAGTGCTGAAATGAGTTACAGTCCTTTCAATTTTTTCACTGGGATGCATTATGCATACACAGATTATGTGAATTCCTTTCTGTTTTTTCTTGAATCCTGAGTAATGGCCAGCTCTTGAATCAAAGACAGAACTTCCATATGCAACCTGGCACATAGTAGAACAACCAGTGTGCAGAAGTGAAAGTGCTATATCATGGTCCTCTAGAGATTGTGCCCAATAAAGACACAATGGAAGAAATCTAGAGCATGGTAGAAAAGTAATGCAATTGTCATCATGGGAAAATTAAAATTCCCAAGCTAATTCTGTCTGTTCAGTTTATGGCATATTTTGCAATCTCACCTGTGTATCAGGCTCGGAAGCAGATTGCTGTGATTTTCTTACCTAGTCATAATTCTTATGGATGTATTTTAGAAATCATTTTTTTATGAGGATATTGTACAATGTAGTGCATTTTTATCCCAAAATAGCACAATGGTAAGGTGATGGAAACTGATTGTTATCCATATAAATATTTCCAAATTTATACCTGACTAGGGCTCCTGTATTTTAGAGTGTTAACCACCAAATCAAGTTGAAGACAAAACTACATGTTATTTCCCCTTTCCACATCACTCAACAGAAGAAATGCTGGGTCAGCTGTTCTTGTGCTTTTTGTTCATTCTACTAGTACTTTAGTAACTATGAAAAATTTTGCATTAAGTTATGGTAAAATCACACTGCTGGTGGGATTCTGATCCTTGACTTAAGATTTCTTTTGCAGGAGCTTCACCTTTCAAGGTGGAAGTTCTTCAATGTCCCTCTCCAGACTGTTACATCCCCTACACACCAAGAGCTGCACTACTATTTTCTGCTGTTTAGGCCCCTGGAATTTCCAAGGGATTGATGGGTCAACAATGCAAAACACAGCATCTACAACATTAGCCAGGATACTACTTTCCTAAAGTATAAAAATATAATGATATAGGGAATACCATAACATGTATCTGAGCCTGAGAGGAATGTCAGATTTGTCTTTACAAACAAGCTGTGGATCTGCTTGTAGGTAAGACTAGCACTGAGAGATAAAAGAAACAACGGGATGGATTCCACTGATTGATGAATGGAAAAAGATATTTGCCTTTACAAACAAACTGTAGGTTTGCTGATAAATGAAATTGGATATTGAAAGATGAAAGAAGCAATGGGGAAAAACTATGAATTCTGTAAGAATTAAAAATTAAAAGGGAGGGTTATACATTAGAGGGGAATCTCAAGTATCGGGCGTTCCAGGAAGTCTGTACCTCTGAAATACCTCAGCCAATGGGGAAAGAGAGAGGGAAATGGGGCTGGGAAAATAGGATAAAAAGGAGGCTGTGTCCTCCAATAATTTGAGAGATCCCAGCGATCTGCCCCATGGCTTCTTCCTTTATTTGAATAAAGCAAAAAGGACTCCTCTGTCTCCTTTTTGGACATAAACCTCCAGTGTTTGTAGATTAATTCTCCTGACAAGCCCAAATCCAAAGAAAACAGGCAAAGAAACTGCAGCGATACCTTGGTTTTTCATTATATACAGAGCAGAAAAATCTCAAATTCAAAGGGGTTCAAGTTCCACTGCTTTGTGGACCAGACTTTCATTTTTATGTCTGAAAGTAAATAGTATTTTAAAAGTAATATTGTGAGCAAAGAGAATCACATCAGCTTCTGCCTCATGCCACCAGTGATATAGGTTAAGCCTGTATAACAGGGTCCTGACTCTTCTTTCCTCCACAGAAGTGGACTTTGGCCCTAGCACAGCAATGTCCTGGGTAAACCAGAAGTGTGCATTGTATTCCATACCTGTCCTACACCAATCTGCCCAAGATTGTTACTTTAAGATCCGAGGGCCAGAAGAAGAACCTGGTGTCTTGCCCAGGTTCTTGAGGCAGGGAATGCCAGGGTCCCTTTAAGAGTTTTAGAACACTCATGCACAGCCTCTCTCTTTTACGTTCTCAGGGGGAAAGCTGAGGCAGCGCAAAGCAGTAGAAGCTCCCATTTGTTTTCTTTTGTTTTTTCCTGGACTTTTGGAACAGTTGGCATCATCTTTTTGGCCGCGGTTGCCATGGGCAACCCCAGTTCCTGGGGCAGAGGAGGACATTTTTAATCAGATCTTTATTTTTTTTCACTTTTCCAGGGAAAATGAAACAGCCCCACCCCATATGGTCACCCCAGCCTGCCAGCAGTGCCTGGTCTAAGCACAGAGCACACAGTCCAAGCTGCCCCTGGTGGCTGGCTGCTGCTTTTGCTGAAGAAAAGTGAAGTCTCTCCACAAGTTATACCCTCTGGCCCACTTCCAGCCACCACTGTCAACAGCGCTGAGGGAAGCACAGAAAGTGTACATCCGGCAAGAGGATGAGAGCCATAAGAAGCAAGTAAAAATGATGGTGGCCACGGTCTGGGAAGGGCAAAGAATGGTGCGTGCAGGGCCCCCACAAGGGGAGAACACCCCTGGACGAGAAAAGAGTGGCCAAAGGATAGAGAGGGCCCAAAGAGAAAAGGAGGGAGGAGCAGTGGTGTGTTTTTACTGTGGGAGAAAGGGACACATGAAGAGAGATTGTAGTAAGAGGGCAGCAGATGAGAGAATGTTTAAAGAGGATTAGGGGGTCGGGGGCTGTGTTTGCTGGGGACACGAGAAAGAACAGAGCCCCTGGTAAAACTCAAAGTAGGTCCCCAGCAACAGATAATTGAGTTCCTAGTGGACTCAGGGGCAGAGAGATCCACTGTTCAAACCCTGCCCCAGGGATGTAAAATATCAGCAGAGAAAGTACAAGTACTCGGAGCAAAAGGAGAACCATTTGGAATACCTGTGATAAAAGATGTGCTATTTGAAACCAACTCCAAAATAGGATTGGGATCTCTATTACTAGTCCCTGAGGCCAATTACAATTTATTGGGGAGGGACTTGATGATTGAATTGGGAATTAGTTTAGAAGTAACTAAAGATAAAATAAACATTAAATTGTGCCCTTTACGCATGATAGATGAAGAAAAAATAAATTCTGAAGTCTGGCATACTCCAGACACCGTGGGCAGATTGGACATCGAGCCTTTTGAGGTAACGATCAGGAACCTGGAAATTTCTGTAAGAATCAAACAATACCCCTTAGCCGAAGAAGAAAGACAGGGGCTAAAGCCTGAAATTGGCAGGTTGTTGGAACAGGGACTGTTAAAACCCTGTATGTCCCCATTTAATACTCCTATTTTACCTGTAAAGAAGGCTGATGGGAAATATAGATTGGTGCATGATTTAAGAGAAATTAACAAGAGAACCGTGGAATGATTTGCAGTAGTAGCTAATCCACACACACTATTAAGCCAGCTCGGGCCGGAAAATCAATGGTATAGTGTAATAGATCTGAAGGATGCATTTTGGGCTTGCCCTCTAAATTGTAGGGACTACTTTGCCTTTGAGTGGGAGGACCCAGACTCGCATAGGAAACAGCAGTTGAGGTGGACAGTACTCCCCCAGGGGTTTACGGAATCCCCTAACTTATTTGGGCAAGCATTAGAGCAGATCCTACAGGATTATAAATTGGGAGAAGGAGTGAAATTAATACAGTATGTTGATGACCTGTTGATAGCTGGAACAAATGAGGAAGCTGTTAGACAGGAGAGCATAAAATTACTAAATTTTTTGAGTCTACAAGGATTGAAGGTTTCCAAATCAAAATTGCAGTTTGTTGAGAAAGAAGTAAAATATTTGAGGCATAGACTAAGTAATGGAACCAAGAAGCTGGACCCTGAAAGGGTGAAAGGAATACTCTCAATTCCAGCCCCGAGAACTAAAAGGCAGGTCCGGCAGTTACTAGGATTATTCGGTTACTGCAGGCAATGGATTGAAAACTTCAGTGGAAAGGTAAAATTTTTGTATGAGAAATTGACTAAGGAAGGCTTAACAAAATGGTCCCCTGAGGATGAAGAACAGCTAGAGAACCTCAAGACGGAATTGGTGAATGCACCTGTACTTAGCCTACCAGATTTAAAGAGACCTTTTTTCTTATTTGTAAACACTGATGCAGGAACAGCATTTGGAGTTTTGGCCCAAAAATGGGCTGGAAGTAAGAAGCCTGTGGCCTACATATCCAAACTTTTAGACCCTGTTAGTAGAGGGTGGCCGACATGCTTACAGGCCATAGTGGCTGCGGCATTATTGGTTGAAGAAGCAATAAAAATTACTTTTGGGGGCGAATTGAGAGTCCCCCACACAACATTGGGGGAGTATTGCAACAGAAGGCAAAAAAATAGATTACAGATGCAAGGCTTATGAAGTATGAGGGAATTTTGATATCCTCCCCTAAATTGACCCTAGAAACAACCACTTTGCAGAATCCTGCTCAGTTTTTGTATGGGGAACTTAGTGAAAACTTAACACATGACTGTCTCAGGAATATAGAAGAACAGACCAAGATAAGGCCGGATCTAGAGGAGGAAGAATTGGAGGAGGGGGATAAGCTGTTCGTAGATGGGTCCTCTAGAGTAGTAAAATGGAAAAGGAAATCAGGATATGCAGTTGTAGATGGAAAAACCTTTAGGGTTCTAGAATCAGGTCCTCTCAGCCCTAGTTGGTTCGCTCAAGCATGTGAATTATATGCAATACTGAGAGCCTTAAGACTACTAAAAGATAAGGTAGGGACAATTTATACAGACTCAAAATATGCCTATAGGGTAGTACACACCTTTGGGAAAATATGGGAAGAAAGAGGCTTGATAAATTCACAAGGGAGAGGATTAATCCATGAGGAATTGATAACCCAAATCTTGCAGGCTATAAGGTATCCGAAAGAAATAGCTGTGGTGCATGTAAAAGGGCACCGAACGGGATTGGGCACAACAGTGAGAGGAAATAATCTGGCCGACCAAGAGGCCAGACGGGCAGCCCTATTACCCCTACAAGTTAGAAAACAGCGAAGTCGAAAAAATTGCCCTACTTGTGGAAATGACTTAGAAAGTGAACCATGTTATGTATGTTGGAAGGATTTTGGAGAAGAAGAAATACAATGTGCTTGTGATAATCCAGGAAAGAAGCACTGTTGCCTGCATGGTCACATATATGTTTTAAGCTTCACTACGCAAGAAAAAGCCAAGTTGGCTCAAATGGGGGTGCAAGAAAAAGATGGAGGAAAATGGGAACTAGCGGACGGTAGAGAGGTCCTCCCTAAATCACTCGCTCTAAAAATATTGCGAGCAATCCATGAAAAGACTCATTGGGGAACGCAGGCGTTAGTAGATCAGTTTGCTATTAGATATATGTGTATTGGAATTTATAATTTGGCTAAACAAGTAACCCAGGGTTGTTTGACCTGCCAAAAGGTCAACAAACATCAGTTGAGGGAACAGGTATTGGGAGGAAGAGAGCTAGCCCACCGGCCCTTCTCACATATGCAAATAGATTTCACTGAATTACCAAAAGTAGGGAGGTATAAATACCTACTGGTAATGGTAGACCATTTAACTCATTATGTGGAGG
Organism: Buphagus erythrorhynchus; assembly: GCA_013400855.1. Classification (NCBI taxonomy): domain Eukaryota; kingdom Metazoa; phylum Chordata; class Aves; order Passeriformes; family Sturnidae; genus Buphagus; species Buphagus erythrorhynchus. The sequence goes on along the minus strand of VZTT01015597.1, from coordinate 24,383 downwards.
CCTTTCCAACTGCAAGAGCTACTGCTCAAATGGTGGTGAAAACGCTGTTGGAGGAAATAATTCCGCGGTATGGAATATTAGAGGTAATAGATTCTGACAGGGGCCCACACTTCGTGTCGAAGGTCGCAAGGGAAGTCTTTTCGGCACTAGGAACCCGGTGGCAATACCATATCCCTTGGCATCCACAAAGCTCAGGAAAGGTCGAAAGAATGAATGGAGAAATTAAGAAGCAGCTAACTAAGTTAATGTTGGAAACAAGACTGTCATGGGTAAAATGCCTCCCCTCAGCTTTATTGAACATAAGGACGCAACCCCGAACTGACAGAGGGATTTCCCCCTTCGAGGTGCTTTACGGGATGCCTTACGACATGGAGGTCCCCATAGACCACCCATGTCTCGAAAGCTCTCAAATAAAGTCATATGTAGTGCAGTTAATGGTAAGAAGGAAAGAGCTGCACGCCAAGGGCCTCTTGGTGCAACGTCCCCCTTTAGACATGGCCATCCATAAGATCAAGCCCGGGGATAGGGTGTTAATCAGGACTTGGAAGGAAGCCTCTTTGACACCCCGTTGGGAAGGACCCTATGTTGTTCTGCTTACCACAGAGACGGCTGTGAGGACTGCTGAAAGAGGGTGGACACACACCAGCAGAGTAAAAGGACCCATCGCACCAGAGGCCGGGACGCCCTGGAAAGTAACCAGCAAACCCGGGGATCTAAAAGTTACCCTGAAAAGATAAGACCATGTGGGGAAGACCCCAAGCACAAGAGCATTGCTAATGAACTCTGTGCCGTTGGTTCAGGAGACAGAATATAATGAATTAGCTGGTTACAACTACCTTAGTGTTAGCGACTTTAGAGTTTATTGCGGAAATCAAGATTGCAATTGCTATCCTTTTGTGTTTTTTATCTGTAAGGTTTGCCAGGAACGGTGATGGGCCCATTGCCACAAAGGTAGACCTCCCAGAGGTGTTTGTAAGGGGTGCTACCAAATAGGAAGAGAACTCACGTGACTAACCCTAAGATTGGGAGAGGAGACTGGGGAAATACCAAAACATTCCGCTGAGTGGTGGGAAATATTCGCTAAAGGGATTAGACCAGAAAATGTCTGCTATCACCTCAATGAACCAGCCCCACTAGTACTCCAAATTATAAAGGGGTGCTGCCAGAGGGCCCTGGGCGGAATCTGGTGTGACTCACCACAAGTGAAAGATAAAAATTGGGAATCCTATAAACAAAGGAAGAAGGGGCGTGCGGATAAACCTCCTGAAGGCTACCCCTGCTGCCGAGAAGATGGGACACCTCGCGGCTCAAGGCAACCGGGTCAGCGAGCGAGGCAGAGAGGTAAGAAACTGTGGAGGTAGGAGCCCAAGGAATGAGACACTGCAGAAATGCTGCAGGAAATGCCCTGAGATTATTGATTCCCCAGAAGGAACCGGATCCAACACTACCGGGATGCCCGAGGGCAGACACCTAGAAAAGGGGGAAAGACATAGAATCAAAAATATGTTAGGAAGGCTGGGGTTCCACCCTTTCTGGCAAACTATTTTCATGATCTTGGGAATACTTTGTAATTTATCACAAGGAGAGCATACACACCAACCTTTCAAGTGGTCTTTAATCAGATGGAATGATCAACACACTGTTCAATCAATAACAGGGGCTGGACCCCCGAGCTTTCAGGCTCAACTATGCCAGCTAGTGCTGATCAGCCCCTGCTTAGAGAAAAGTGGTTTTTATATGTGTCCAGCCTCGAATCCAGGATGAACCTATTGTAATTATCCAGGGCATTATTTTTGTGCATATTGGGGTTGTGAAACCGTCACAGATAATTGGGCACCAGGAGGAGGAGCAGACAAATTTTTAAAGGTAGGGAGGGAAGCAAACGGATGCAGGCCCCCTAGAAAGGATGTGTCCGGGGGCATAACTGATCCTGGGAATTGTCTATATATATATATATATAAATGTATCACAGCCAGAGAATGCTGGGTGGATAGTTGGGAAAACTTGGGGATTAAGATACTGGGAGCTTGGTGCCGACAGAGGAGGACTGATACTTATTAAGAAAGAGCCAATACCCAATGAACCCCAGGCCACAGGACCTAACCCCATGCTAGCCGAGGAAGAATCATCCGACATAAATGGGACTCCTGAAGAAACTAATGGCACTTTTACACCAGAAAATGAGACCCTTATACTCCCAACCACTGACCCCCAGCAGAACATCCTTTAGAGGCTCGTGAAAGTGGCATACCAGGTCCTTAATGCGACCAGACCTAGCTTCACAGGGCATTGTTGGCTATGCTTTGACATTAAGCCCCCTTTTTATGAAGCAATAGGAATTACCGAAAAGGCTAGGTGAATTAATGGGAGCAATACCCCTCAATGCAGCTGGAAAGATACCCAGGCTCAAGGAATAACTTTAGCAGCAGTAACTGGAAAAGGCAGGTGTATTGGAAGGGTTCCCATGAACAAAGAATATCTATGTGGAACTATAACTAGAGCAAAACGAGAAGAAAACCCTGCAAAGTGGCTGATCCCAGCCAAGAACACCAAGTGGATATGCTCCAGGGGAGGACTTATTCCCTGTATACCCCTTGACCTATTTAATGAATCCTCTGATTTTTTTATACAGGTATTAATAGACCCAAAATTATTTACCATCCAGAGGAATATGTATTGGATGTTCAAAACACACCAGAACATCACCTAGTGAAAAGGGAACCCTTTACAGCCTTGACAGTAGCCACTCTGATGATTATAGGAAGAACAGGTGTTGGAACTGGAGTAGCATCACTAGTAAAACAAAATCAGGAATTTAACTCATTAAGGGTAGCTGTCGATGAAGATTTAGCTCGTATTGAACAATCTATATCCGCTCTTGAGAAATCCGTGAGATCTCTGTCAGAAGTGGTATTACAGAACCGGAGGGGATTAGACCTGATATTTCTACAGCAAGGAGGACTATGTGCCGCCCTTAGAGAGGAGTGTTGTGTATATGCAGATCACATGGGAATTGTAAGGGACACCATAACTAAATTAAGGGAAGGATTAGAGCCAAGAAAGAAAGAAAGGGAGGCACAACAGAGCTGGTACGAAAATTGGTTTAACAGTTCCCCTTGGCTCACCACCTTATTGTCAACAATTGCAGGGCCTGTAATACTCCTGGTGTTGGGATTAACCTTTGGTCCTTGTATTTTTAAAAAAATCATAGACATTGTACAAGGAAGATTGGAGGCAGCCCACTTGATGCTCGTCCGAGCCAAGTATGAACCACTACCTGATGATCCAGAAGTGGACAAGAGCTTAGCCCTAAGCCATAAGGAACTAAAGCGTTTTGACGAACAAAATGGAAAACAAGAAAAGGAGGGATTGTAATAAATAAAAGGGTCTTTGTTCATCAAAAAGGTTAAATGGAAAAATACAGGGCACAGGGGAAAGGAGGATGTGAAACCGCAATCATCCTGTTTTGCAACATGGCTTGCGCAAATATAGCTGATCTAGCAAATTGCATAACCAAATATGTGAAGTTCAGTCTTAGGTCAAGAAGGCCCAGCGAGGAAGACAAGAGACCTTCCTCCCTGCGACCACTGGAGGGCAGATTAAGACCCCCTAGCGACAGGATGCGCAGACGCAGAGTACACCGAAAGTGACGCATCAAGAGGAAGTGGCGAGACTATAAGAACAGAGGAACTATAAGAACAGAGGAACTGAAGGGGGATTTGTGCGCCGTTGGTGGAGCGGACACTCCGCGGCCACCCAGCGCTGTTTTACTTGCTATCGCTTGCTTAATAAATTCTGTTTGGCTCTAATTAAATATGTTCCTGTCAATTATTTGGAACATATTTATAACAGTGGCATATCCTCATTGAGAAAACAATCAGCCACAAGGCAAACACTGAGTGTAAACACCTTGTTTGTTTCAATTGGAACTGTACTATACCAGAATGGTCAAAGGATGCAAACCAGTCAGAGGCTTCAACTGGTGCATAGGCTGCATAAGGAGCTGTACTTAATGACAAAATTAAAATAACTTGGAGGTGTTCGCAAGACTCTTCAGAAACAGAAAAATTTGGATTATTTGTGTCTTATGTCCATAATGGCTAACTCAGCTCTCAATCACTGCAAAACTTTAACATGAATTTCCTATGCTAGTTTCTACACTAGCAAGCCTGAAATTCAGACCATATGTTAAAGTAGTGACAGAATACCTCAAGCTTACTTTATATATAATTCCAGAAACAGATAGGAAAATGAGACATATCAGCATAGATTGCCCTTGATTTTAATGCAACTCTGTGGAAAACCCGAGTGTGCTCTTTTCCCAGACTGAACCTTTTCCAGTGAACTGTTTTTCAGTAAACATTTAATAACTTCTAAAGCACACAGTACATTGAGTAGCTGCACAAAAATCTGCAGCTCCATTTCATTGCATTTCCTGAGAGTTACACAGCAGTTTACTTCAAATAACTTTTTTTTATCTTCAACTTTCTTGGGTCCTAATATATCCATGTAAGTTCTATCTCCGAAGTGGTGTTGTATGGCAGAATAATCCTTCAGGTCACTGCAAACATGGCCATGTTGTGTGGTAAACACTGCAGTCACTACACCTTCAGAATTTTGAATCTTTATGAGCCACACTCATGACTCTCTTCAGCAAGGTATTTCTTTTCCCTTGAGGAAGTCTGAGGGTTTCGTACTTTTGGCTCATTGCTGTGACATGAACTGAACTGAGCTAAGCAAGTAGCAGAAAAGCAACACACAGCACAAGACCAGGATAATTTGGAAGCAAGATATACAAAGGGTAGACAGGAACAAAAGAAAGGCCCAGACTGCATCCCTCCACCTCTGTGCCAAAAGGACATGACTGTATTTCTGCTGCCTCTCTCTGTGCTCCTTGGGGGTCCTTCAGCAAAATTTTGCATGTTTGCTTTGCATCAACAGAGCAAACCAGAAACAGGGTAAAGTAACTGGTTGATGTCCAGTACCAGAATAAACACCACCAAACTGCACCCTCTTGGCAAAAAAAAAGTATAACCAGGAATGAATAGAAAGTTTGACACATGTACCATAGAACTGAACACCTGTACTTATTCTAGACAGAAACACTAACTTCTTTACTGCATCCTGTGGTAGCGTGAACCTGAAGTCTTGCCACATTTCACACAGGAGCAGGCTGGTGAAAACACATCCTACGTTTATAAGAGTAGGATGCCAGTAAATGGCCGGCGATTGTGCTCTTCTCCTATTGAAGACAAGCTAGCCAGTACTCTGCAGTTTGCTTGCACACATACTCACTAGGAGTCCTGTATTTAAACTGCATTCTGTCACCTCAGATGCATTTTCCTCTTTTTGCCCCCAAATGACTTACACAATGACCCACAGCTGTCTTATACACAATGCTAAAACCCATTCTACTCATAATGCCTTGTCTGTGTGAAGGGAAATATATAAGGGCACTTCTCAGTGCGTATTTTGTATGGTGCATGTACTTTCTTGTCATTCAATAGCTGAGAAACCTGAAGAATAAAAAAGGTAGTCCTGATAGCTAGTACAGGTGAAGTGCTTGCCTTGAAACAAATATATAATAATCTACTGGGAATTGTTCACCCACATGCATAGAACACAAAAGTTTCCCCTCAGAAGGAAAAAATGTGTCCCAGGAGCAAGATCCCAAGAAGAAATTATTGAAATGTGAAGTTATATACAGATTTAAGGTGCAACCATGATAACTATAAAAAAGGCAGGAAGTTCACCTTTCTGAAGAGGCAAACCATTCTGCTCACAGCCAGCCTTTGACCAAATCAAAGGATAAAAAGAGGGCCTGGTTACCCAAGAGGTGTGAGTTATATCTAGTTCTCTGTTGCAAAGTCAGTATGTGTTAGGATAAATTACTGTTCCTCAAGGTCCTATGGCCTTACAAGAGGAGAATAATAATAACAATGATTATGAGATATATATATATAATATGAACATTAAATTATGCATTAATTTAATTAATATGCACATTAAATTATGCATTAATGCAGGTACTTAGATAATCAGGCAGTATTTGCAATCCATGGACTATAGATTCCATACCATGTTTGAAGGAACTAACTTAATTCTCTTGTAATAACATCAATGGTACCTTTAACTGACATATTTGATGAAGATTGAGTATTGTACTGATTGATTCTGTGAACTTACATAGGTTGCACGAGTGGAAAAAACATTTTGTTTAAAATGTAAATGTAAAGTACATCAGACTTTGAAAGGCAAAGATGTTTTGTCATTCTCTTCTTAGAACAAAATTATTCTTGCTCAAAATTCTGTTTATTAGGCAATCTAATAGTGCCTGACATGGCTCGCCTCCTCCACCCTGCTCTGACTCGCCCAGCTAGCCCTGGAGGCGAGACCAGTGCCGAGAGTGGCCCACTTCCAGGATCCCAGGGAACCCAGAATGTGGGTAGGGCTCTGAACCGTTATGGCCGTGCACACGTCCGGAGAGGAGCGAAGGATTGAGAGAGAGTCCTTTTGAGGTTCCAGGGAAGGTTTATTGGGGAAACGGGAGGGAGAATAACTGGGATCAAAGGGAAGGGAACCACAAAAGGCAAGGAACACAGGAGTGCAGCAACTTAAATAGGGGACCGCCCACAAGGGAGGGTACAATACAGCAACCAATCGCTACAACTTAGGGGTGTAACATAAGGCGGGAC
>VZTT01015597.1:1268-17680 GCA_013400855.1 Buphagus erythrorhynchus | reverse complement strand
GGAAAGAGGAGAAAATGGGGAACATAAACAAAAAAAGGGGGGGGGGGGGTACAAACAACAGAATGAACCATTAAACAAAGGAAAACAGCAGTAAAACAACGTGATGCAACATCGTCCATTTTGATGTATAAAAATTTAAAAGTCAGCTCCATTGCAATAGCATATTCACTCAAATACTGATTTAGGGAATGTTACTACCTTAGTGAAGCATCCAAAGTCCTATTAGTTAAAAGTCAACCAATAAACAAATTCAGTTTTAAGTTATCATACAACTGCTGTTGTACAATTCTAGCAGGACTTTATTTTTCTCCCATTCTGCTACTTTTTTCTGACACTTGTTTTAGGACTCTGCTACAGCAGGATGTTGATGGCAGCTTCTAGGATTTCTCTACCTGGCATGCCCATGCCTTCACAAAGATAAAGCTATGCTTTTAGGTCCTGCCTGGGCCACTCCTTTGCCAAAAATATCCAGTTAAAACATCATTGACAGGTCCAAATATGTGCTTATTCATCGGTACCTACACAAAATTGTTTACTCCCACTTGTGGAGTATATATATACACAGGGCTCAAGATGTGTGCGAGCATGATATTCCAGTGACTACAGTGTCACTACAGTCACAACAAGACTACAGAGAGGTGGTTCCAGCACTGACACATAGGAAGTATGGATCTATCACTGTGCTGAGGAAGGTGAAGAATGCTGAAGACCTTATGGCTGGGCTGCTCAAAAACATATGGCCCAACCACCTTTGTTAGGGAGAAAGCAAACCAGGAGTGGAGGAGTAACAGAAGGTTTTGAACCTTCATTTATTTCAGTCTAGTCTCCAGGAAATGTCTCTAGGAAAAGTGCATTTGTTTAAACTCCGTGACAAGTGGAACAGTTGAACCAATGGGAGGCATGGTTGAAGAAATCTTACAGCTTTTGGCCTGGAGGAACAGTCTTGTTGACTGTAAGGCTTCCTTGTGACTTGAAAGCCAATGAATTTGCATATGTTATCAATACTTTACAGAATCCTGCCATGTGGCCAACAGCAGTATCTGCACTAGGTCTCCTTTTGAAATACCTGATATTAAGCTGACAGCTAAAATCTGTTGTAGTCTCTGGGAAAGCCTGAAATGCCAGACTGCAAGCATTCAGTTAATCTACATGCACACTGATCTCTGCATTTTTGAGGAAACAAGATCATGAAAGCCAGGAATGCCCACTGACTAGAAGCTAGAAGTACACAAGTCTGCAAATAACAGGTCAGATTTTAATAGGGATCATAACTAATTGTGAAAGTACAGCTTAGCTAGAGATGAAATCAGGGGGATTAATCTGTTTGCACATTTGCAGAGGGTATGCTGAAGTGGTGACTGTGAGCAGGTTCTTAAACACAGGGTGTAGCTGAAGTAGAAGTGATGGCCATGATGTTGGAGTTATATGGAGTATGCTGTACAGAGGTAAATTGAGAAGACAAAGATGTTTTTTTCTGGGAGATTTTCTGTTTCTTGAAAAGTCTGAGATCTAAATGTCCTCTACCTTAGCCAGAATTACCAGGCATGATGCAGACTCTGCTATATGAAGATATATGACAGTGTTACAGAGGTGAATAGATCAACATCAAAGGCCTTTCCAGTATAAAAATTTATTTAATCTATCTGTGTGTCTAACCGCAGCTAATGAAAAGCTCTTATCACACACTTTCAAAATTTGAACTGCTGCAGCTGTGGAATAACTGTTCTTAAATGTCTTCAGCTTTCAGGAAAAAATATGACAGGGAACTATAGGACAAAATAACAACAACTAGAAGAAAGATGAATATATAACAGGATCTTTTTCTTCTACAGCTAAGCAGTAAAGTTTAGAAATTAGCAGGAATTTGTCCTAAGGAAGATACTGTCCAGAGCAGGTGAGGTAGTCACCTCTGACTAGATATGAGACTTTCTGTGGCTCATACTGTAACAGAAGTTCTTAAACTATACACCTGCATGTAAGGAACATGAGTTACTCATACTGCAGAAACTTTATTAGCAGTGTGATACAGTTTAAGGTGTGTGTAAGATCGCTGTTGTTAGCAGGCAGTTGTATCGAGCTGCGACAGTAGGGACAGAATTCTTCAAGGACAGAGATGCTCTTGGAACATGTGTTTATTGTGAGGGTCGTGGGTAAAAAGGGGGCCCTGCTACCAGCTGCCAGCACAGCTGATATCAGGGTCCCATGTGGCCAAGAGACCGACTTCCTGTTACCTTGTGGCTTTATCCCATTCTATGTTGAATATTCTAATTCCCAGTCACCAACCAGTACAGGACACACCTCTTACTACATTTACATGCAGCCTATAGAAACTACTATATTACCATATAATCTACTTTCTAAGTCTTAAAAGCTACCCCCTAATCTACCTTCTCCCTGATACCTTGGTGGGCTCCACCCCTTGGGCTCTCAGGTGTCCCTTTGTTGCTCAACCCACCTTCAACTAATCGTCTTCCTGCTTGGCCATGCTTTACATTTCAAAACTAGCTACCATCTCTATATCATTCACAGGTTTTATATTTTCAGAATCTCCTGCTAAGCAATCACATCTGTAAGCTTTTCCTGTCTCATCTTTCCCTACAGGTGTGGTCAGCTAAGTGTGGGCAATTTTGAGGTCACAGGGGCTTGTCTGATTTTGACAAGTTTGGGCAGTAGCCTGAGGAGTCAAGAGGGGAGAGATTGTATATCCTCTATTCACATACTGGCCATTCTCCATTGAAATGCTGTATCCAGTTCTTACAGCCAGTTGTGGTAGGATGTCAGAAAATGGTCTACAGGCCAGAGAAAAGCTTAAAGAAGAGAGGTTTGAAAGACATGTCAGTGAAAAGACTTGGGGAAGTAAATCTACTTATGCAGAAGAGAGGATAATAGATCAGCAAGAGGTTAATGAGTGACTGCAGCAACATAACAACAACTCTTAGGTGTTCTGAAAGCTATAAAAGAGAAGCCAAAATAAGAGTTTTATATTGATTCAGTGATGTGTGGAATTGGCCTGGGAAAGAGAAATGGCTACAACATTATAAGCAGAGTTTAAGCACCAATACAGAAAATTCTAACCTAATCGTCTACATTTTTTTGCTACAGATATTCTTACTGTCAGAAGCCAATAATGGAGATGAAGGAGGGAGCAAGTTTGGCTGCAGTTTAGAAGTCTCTGAAGAGCACGGGGCAATGCAAGGCAGAGCAGGGGTAGGAGACATTTAGACTTTTTAAGAGACTTAGGCAGTGGCATTCCAGCTCCAAGGCTGCACCCAGACAGATGCTGACTGTGTTAGTGGCCTGACTCCCCAGAGCACAGCTTGCAGGAGAAGCAGTGAAACAAGGAAGGCCGAGTGGTTTGTCCATTTCCTCCAGTCTTTTACTAACTCAGTGGATGGACATAAGCAAAATAACAGTCTTTGCATTTGTCTTTGCACAGTGCAAATAATGATTGCTGACATTAGCAGAACTTTAATTTATTCAAGTCTCCTTTCTGCATATGTCTGCTAAGGATATTACCAGTTAACCAGTGTGGGACACAAGAGCTCAGTTTAAGGTGAAATTGAAAGCATGTTTCTGAATGAAATAAGCTTGTGACTTGCAGTTTTTGTCATTCCAGTGAAAGCATCAAAGTTCAACCATGCACTGGCTGGGATCAACAAGGAGTTGTGGTGAGGCAATGAGCTGTAGAGCAACATCCTTATGCAAAAGTTTGAAGGCAAGGGCTGGTGGACAAGCAGCTCACTTTGGCAAGGCCAAAGAAAGAAAACGTATGAGCCTGTCACTGAATGGTCTTTTTTTTTAAATGGAAAGGAGATCCAGAAGAAGCAGTACTTTAAGTAGACTATGCAGTAAGTAAAAAGGGCATTACTGCCTCATGAGTGGAGGTCTGTACCCAGTCTGCTTTTTCAAAAATGTGTCTACAGAAATGGTCCTCCATTTTTGTCAGTAATGATTGCTGCATCAACTATACTGATTCTGCAGAATTTACTTAAATCTAACTCTGGCAGTTCTGGTAGGGAAAACTTGCCCCTTCTGGCAGACTGAAAATCAAATACATTTCTCAAGAAAATGTATTGGAACAACAGAAGTTCCTTTTTGAAATGCCCTTAAATTTTTTTTTACCAGGTGTTCCAGAAAAAAATTGTCTTTTAATTTTCATCTATATTTGCATTCCATTTTAGCTCTTAAAAAATGGAAAATCCATTTTCCTAATTTTTAGCTTTGATTTTTCAAAACTGAGGTAATTTGTACTTCTCTATCATTTTGCTTTGAAGGAACAAAATAAGAGAACATAGGAACAGCAATTCCTCACAAAGGTCCCTTCATGTTCTTCTGGTCCCCCTTTTCTTTGGGAAGAAGTAAATAGAAGCAAGAACTTGAAAGAAAGTAAAGTAAAAGGAAGCAAAGCGATGAAATTTTTCAGATGTACAAAAATTATTTAAAGCACTCATTTTGAAGCACAAAAAAACTCCAATTTTTTTACTTTTAAGGTTGAAATATGTTTTTAAAAGACAAAATAAATGTTTTCATTCTTCTCAGATATAAAATCCAAATTGTAAAGAATCCGGGACATGGTTGGAAAATATTCTGGTAAAAAGTGTATGCCAGTCCTGCTCTCTGGCAGTGGCAACAGCAGTATTAATACCTCTGAAGACCAATTACACTTCTGTAAACCTATTATCTCCATGTCTTACCGTACTAACATATATATGACCCTGGTTCTTTCAGCTGTTTTTCACAGATGTCCTTAACAACCATTTACTTTTCTGGCTGGGGACCACCACCCATTTTTTTATAGCACTGCAGCTCCTATTATGTCAACAGCACTTGTTTTTGAACTCTGGCGCTTGCACTGACAGATACACTGAGTAAGAATAATATTTCAGCATTCACTGAGAGCAACATTTGTGATGTGTGCAGATTTCTCTTCAACTTTCTTCATTCTTTTTTTCTGCCTCCTTCAGTCCCACAGTTGGAGAGGGAAAACTTGCTAAGACTGCCTATGAGGCATGGAAATCACAAATCTCCATTTAGTTTTCTGTGTGGGAGCAAATACCAGGATATTTGCTCTCATTTGTCTCTGGGTAGCTGCCTGAGCTCATCTGCATAGTATAATCTGTGTATGACAAAAACAGAGTTTAGGAAACTTCTGTTGATGTTTTTGATAAAATGTTGAAATGGTATTTTATGTGAAAAACAATTTCCTTTTTTCTGTGTCAACTGTTTCAATGAGAATAAATCTCTCAGATTAAAAGCCATTTGGGTGAAAACCTTTACTTTCTTGCAAGCATTTCACCAGTGCTCAGCACTTTCCCATGCTTGCTGAGATCAAACAAGAAGAATGCTTTGTTTAGCACTCCTGATAGTGTGCTGTAGGATATTTATCCCACGGTTGCCTCCCCGGAGTCAATAGGACTACTGATGTCGCTTTAAGCAATCCAGCAATCCACCTCACAAGGTGATGCTGGGAAAGAAATGGTGCTGTGCTGTTAGTCTCTCATGTCAGCAGCTACAAGAGCAAAACCCATGTGGCCAGCACTGGACCTTGGGCACCACCAGCCCAAAGGCAGAGGACAGTCCCTGGTGGCTCCTGCACCAGCTGAGGCTCAGCTGCTCCCAATGAAAAGCCCAACTCTGTTGTGGCCTTGACGGAAAAAACTTTTGGGGCTGCCAAAGATTTATGTGTTGTCTTGAAACTTCATGATTGAGCAAACTTTCCAGTACGGAAGGGGCTTTTGTTGGTAACCAGGGACATGTTTTTCAGCATGTATTTTTGTTTATTTTTATTCTCACCATGAAATGCTTGAGGCTTTGTATATCCCACTGCATCCATGTCCACTGCAAGACAGAGAACAAATTATTTCCACTTTCCTTAGAGAGGATGGGAAATTTTTGAAGCAGGTCCAATTCTGATCTCCTTTCCACCCTTTTCCATCATAAAAGGCACCAAAATATGTCAAGTAATAAGCAATCTGTGTATGTGCAGAGCTGAAGGACAGAACCCACCCCCTCCAACAGCTTCCTAAACACACAGCAAATAAAACCGGTCCCATTTAGTCACTGGACCAAGCTGCCCATTACTCTTTGACTTGAAATAAAACTAAAATGGATCAAAATCACCTTATTCTTCACCAGCAGAATGGCACAGATGCCTTCAGATCCCTGTTGAGGACAGACATAGCATTCTCCCCTTCATTTGAATAACTGGCAGCAGCCACTGTTCCTCAGAGCTAGATACAGTTAATTGCTCATGTTAGACTTTTTCAGATTGCATTAATGCACACAGTTCTTTCTCATGAACTGTAGGTAAGAACTGCATCTAGATCTTACTAAGCTTACTAAGATACAGTATCTGTGCTTGAGGTCTCCAATAATACAATGTTACTGTTGATTTATTTCCATATTCGCGTGGTGCATTACTGGGTCAGTTTTCCTCGTTTCTTTAGGTTCCTTCCCTTGAAAACTGCTTCAGGACCTCAGTGATTCACTAAACCTACAGTCTTCTGGACATTTCTCTTCACTGCAGGGTGCCATCCAAGCCACTTCAATGTGTCTATTCACACAACAATGTGCACAGTTGATTAAGTGGTGCCCCAAACTGTGCCTGGAAATGAAGTCAGTTGTCAAATGTCCACTATTTCACTGGGTGATATTCTTTAATATTTGANTTTTTTTTTTTAGGAAGATTTTGCACCATACTATCATTTAAAAAGAAGAGGAGGCAGGCAAAAATACAGCCTGCAGTGTTTGCTACAAACAAAACTGCCTCTGAACCTAAAGTACTTCTTAAGGTTTATCCTCACTGATTTCTAGGCAGACACTGAATTTCAGAGATTATAGTAAATTGCACAGTCAAAGTTCATGTTTATTCAATAAAACTCTTAAGCATGTGCTCACTTTTAAATCCAAGCCTGTGCATACATGCTTTGCTCAACACAGTCAGAGATTTTGTGTTTCATTTGAGTTTTGAGATCACATATTCTCTTCTGGTATTATGCAAAGAGGCAGCATTAGGAACTCAGGAACTATGGCAGCTGGAACAGCTGATATGCACTTTAAGACAAGGACATACACATCACAAGTATTGTACATGCCTTAAGCGTGTAACTTGCTTAAAACATATATAGCTGAGAAAGGTCTTCAGATGATCGTCATGCAGAAACAAATGTTTTGCAGATGGAAGGGTGGAAAGAGAAAATATGTGTCAGTATGACTTGTGCCGTGCTGCAGGATATAGGAGGGTGACTGTCCAGAGCTGTACCAATTGTGGAGGTAGAAAAGTGTTGAGGAAAACTGCACCTGAGAATTATAATCTCAGAACACTACAGAATTTCACTGAGATGTGAGTAAGTGAGTGGTTACTCACACATGGAATGTACTTTGTGTTACTGAAGTTGCAGTCAGAATTTACTTTGTACAAGCATAGGGCTGGAGGGTCTTTGAGCATACTTCTGCCATGCTCAGTGCAGAAGAGCTGCCTAACAGAGACAGAAGAGTCTGGAAAATTCTGTGGAAAGTAGCAAAGGACCAGTTTCTGTAATCCTCAACCCATCACAGGTACATTAGTTCTCTAACTTGCATTAATGCTTATCATGGATGCATTCAGTACTATTAAATCAATTTCAGTCTGAAATGTTTTGGTTCTATGATAACTTCTAGAAACTATCTCCTTAAAGGCCTGATAATGTCAGTGGAAAAAATGCATAATGACTGTGTCTATAAACCCTTGGCTCCATCTCAGATCCTAAAATGGATGGAAAAGGCCAAATTTTTCACTCCAAGATTCTGCCATTACTTTTTCCCTCTGCCCATGTCCATACCTTGTCTGTCATTAGGTGGGCATAGATTTAAATGCAGAACAGAAAGGTGCCCACATAATGACGGCTTTTAAATCATGTTAGACATGAGCACTCAAGTCAGGAATCTTTCAGTTTATTTAGCTGACTCTGCCTGGCAGCAGGGAAATAGACGTCTAACCTCCAAGATCCTTTTGTGAGCCCTCCCAAAGCATAAATGCTACGCTTCTGAGTTGTCCCTCTCCATCAGAATTCACATTTTTCTTCTGAGCACAGCAGTGTGTGCAGTGAGCTGCAGCCTACTTCAGAAAGGTCTGCATGTTTAGCCTCCAGACTATCACCAAAGAAAACATCTTTAAGCAAAGCAGGCATTTCACACTGCCATCTGTCTTGCAGAGAAAAAATATAACTCCCTTGGCCTCACTGAAGCAACTGATCTTCGGTCTTTGCTGTCGACCACTGCATGCAGCCTTCTGTCTGCTGACAGGTGGCTGCCAACTCAGGGAGGTTTTAGAGCAGTAAATCCACAGAAAACTATGTAGGAAGAGGGATATGCTTGTGCCTCACAGTCCTCATGTGCTAAAACAGGTGACTGTTTCCCTAATCCCTGCCATAGCTGGGGTTGTATTCTAAATATGTGTGGCTGGGTAAAGATTCCAATTTTCAGCAATGCAACATCACTGTGAAGTGGTAAGAAAGAAAGAAGCACTGACAGTCCACATAGCCAAGGGTGTGGGGTGTCTAATTCAGGACTTTAAATGCATTTCCTGCCTAGGAAAACTGAGGCACAGCATGGCAGTCTACTAATGAACCACCTCAGAAATTATGAATCTGTGTGCCTGTGAGGACTGTGAACACCTCCCTTTCCTTTTGTCTCTGCCTTTAGACATGTGAGTTGTCTAATCCCATGCCCTCCAGATGTTCAGATGCAAATTATGAAGGTCCCAGATTACTTGTGGAGTCCACCGAGGCTCTCCTTCTTGCCCTGAGTAAGGCACATGGGGCTGTTTGCAGAGGTCTAGCATCATCTTCTATACTCATGCTCATAAAGCAGTGTTTAAGCCTTTGTTTCCCCTTTCCTGCTAGAGAAGTGATATAAAGTGGCTTCCCTCTGTTCTACATCCAGTTGAAAAAATCTTTTCTATACCCTTCATTTCAAGCTGTGCTGAATTTCTGGAAACTATGGGCTTCCTGATGTGAAGCAGGGTGAAGGAATAAAGGGCAGCCTTTGGCCTTCAGTTCTTTCCCTGGTAGCCACAAGTGATGAGAGTCAAGGGCTGGTAAGGCAGCTGGACATTCAGCTTTTCAAAGAAATCTCACAGCTCTAGCATGTTTGCACTTCTTTGCTTTCCTTCATACAATACCCATCACTGCACTCACTCAATGTTTAGGGGCTGTTCACTCACCTCCCCTCTGGGCATGTGCTGTGCTATGCCCTCTGCTCCTCCTGCTTCTGCCCCTCCTCTTCCCACAGCCTGTTTCAGTGGCATCAAAAGAGGCATTTTTGGCAAGGGTGTAACCAACTGAGCAATAAGGAGCATTCAGATTCTGAACAGCTCCCACAGCAGTTTTCTTGCTGGTGCCTCACCATGGATCCTTTCAGAGGCAGACATGGCAGGCACAGGCAGTGCAGTGTGGGGGGAAGAGAGCAAATGGACAGAAACATTGGACATTGGCAGGGAGGAGGGAGGATTGCAGCAGAGCTGGAGGACCAATCCATCCATCCACCCATCCATCCATCCATCCATCCATCCATCCATCCATCCACCCATCCATCCATCCATCCATTCATCTCACTGTACTTCCCAGTGCTGCCAGCCCCTTCCTGTCTGGACTGTATATTGCTGCTAAGTCTCTTTGCAAGGAACAACTTGGTGACTTAAAAAAGGGACCATCCTGCTGCCCCTTTTCCTGAGGCAAGTCTGTGCCTAAACATTGAGATTGCAATATATCTTCCTTAGTAAGACTGTAATTTCACCTGGAAAGTAGTTCAATCAGAGACTCAGATAGGAATCAATTTTATTTGGAAATTACACAAAGGGCTGTCCTTGCTTCTAAGCTTCTGCAATTGCACTCAGAAGGTTTCATTGATGATGTAATTACTGTCCACACCAAACAGTCAAAGCATCATATAATCCTTGGGCAGCCACCTGTCTCACCCCTCCAACCTTTCCAAAGAGTAGCCCAGCACTTCTTGCAGCACAAAATCCCAAGAGGCATGTCATCCATTAAAGTCAGCCTTTAAACGTGTGGGAAACAGCGAAAGATCACTTGATATGCCTGTAGAACAAATCATTATCCAAACAAACAAACAAACAGAGCTACTATGGGAAATTTCTGTAAATGAATTAGATTATAAGGTATCAGTTATTTAAAGAAAATATACATATATGTGTACTTTTGTGTATGTATCTGTTCCTATACCACAACTTTCTCTTATGGGCTTTCCGGCAGTCTTCTCTCAAGCTGTGTTTGAAAGACAAACTGTGTGTTTGTTATGTGTGGCATAGTAGCTTGAAAATTGATTTTTTTGAAGCACTTTGAAAAGGGCAAAGAAAAGAGAAATTAAGAGCAGAGTTCATCATGGCTCAGCAGAAAAATACACAGAGCACCAGAGGCTTCAACCGAGCAAGTCTGTGCCATGGCTCTGGTGTCCTTCCATGAGCTCTGAGAAACTAGAAGGTCAAGGTTTCAATACCTTTAGAGGGGTTGTCTTATTTGCTGTGTTCTGCAATTGTTTACATTTAAAATCTTTAACCTTTCAGTATAACTTTCCATCAGTTATGTTGGCAATCATTCAGAAATGGAAAAAAAATAATAATTATCAAGCACTGCATAAAAAAAGGTAGTTACAGAAAATACAGTATGGTCAACTGATGTGCAGTGCTCCAGACCAAAAGATATGTGCACCCTTTTTTGCCCTCCATGCTCCCCACGTGGACAGGACACAGAAAGGGAGTGTCTTTCTGCCAGAATATCTTAGAAGAGGTTGGGGAGGGGGCATAGGCAGACCACTAAAGGTGTCTCTCTGGAGGCAGTGGGTGTCAATGTCAGAGGAGCTGAGACAGTCCATCACATCAATTTCTGCTAGTCTAGGAAGACTGGCTGCCTGGAGTTATTCAAACTCTCTGTGTAGCTGGCCAAAATCTGTTTGTCTCAAGTCATCTGGATGAGAAAGGTGATTTTACAGGTTTTGCAGTGATTAATCAGATGGAGAAACAGCCTTGCTATTTCTTTCCAGGGAAGTACTGCAAAGAGAATGTTGAATATGTGGGCTGTAACAAAGTTAATCACTGACCTAATGACTGTTATTATCAGGATTAAATAATAATTTTCTGTAAATTCGCTATAGATATTTATTATTGTTAATCAGCATTGTTCTTAATACTGTAGTTAATTGTGAAATCTCTTGCAAGCTTTGTACTTTGAAAAGCTGTATTTAACACTGCTTTGAGAAGTTCTCACTCACATGAATATTTTAGTATAGTTTCTTTTTGGTTCAGGGATGTAGTGGCTTTACAAGTAGGTGTCTGAATGCTTGAATACCATGTATGACCACTCTGATAGTGGTGATTCATTAACGGTGGCCCGATTTCTGTTCAGATCTTGTTCAAACATTTTTATCTGTTCATTACCATAAAAATACCCTGGATTGTGTTTTTCTTTTGGATGACAGTGGCACTAGTTAGAAGGCTATACCTCAGTGATAATACACAAATTAAAATAATAAATTTCAAACACTACAGGACCTGGAAGAAACCATTACAGTCTATTATATGCAGTTTAGAGTGCTAATGACATGCTAGCGTCAGGTTCATTGAGAAGGACACTACTTGACTGCATTGCCAGCCACAGTGCCTTAGCAGCACAAGTGGATGCTGTGAGCTCCTGTCCCACATAGGTCAAAGTCTCTGTTGGGCAGCACAAGTTACTGGAAGACTTTATTCTCTGGTGCAGATGGCAACCAAGCTCCTTATGTAGCTCTACACACATTGAGCCCCAGAGAATTCAGTGTTAGATATTGAATGTCACCTCTATTGTGACAGAATGTTCCCACCACAGCTCATGTGGTGACACTGCACTGCTCTTAAGTTCCATCTCTGCTGAAACTCCAGTATTGCAGTCACAGAGGGAGGTGAGCAGGAAAAACAAGCTCATGGGGATGAAAAACACATTGGATGATTTTGGACCCCACAAAGAAATGCAGCATCTTGCTCAAAAAGTCCTTTTGGAGTGCTCAGAGATGAAAGGAAGGAGCAGGAGAATCAAAGACAGTCCAAGGCTGGGCGCAGAGTCACAGGTGGATTGATACTCCCTCCAGCTNACAAGGCTGGGCGCAGAGTCCACAGGTGGATAGATACTCCCTCCAGCTTCAGTTATAGTGGCAGTGGCTGCCCCTCCCAGCCCTCAGAGTTTATTCCTGAAGGATGAATGAGTTGAGTGAGAAACCTCTCCTGGAAGCACTGCTTTCCTTTGCCCCACATCAGCTTCTCTTTCCCCAGTCATAGCTGGGAAGTTACTCTCTGTTTCTTACCTAGGGGAGGCAGCTGGTAATCTGCACGTCCCAGGAGGCTGATGAAGAGCACACACACAGCACTGCTTACAGGGCTGAAGATGGGCAGGACACAAATCCTTGCACAGTGTGAAAGCTTATATGCTACATAATTTAGGGCTGACTGATATACTGAACAGACACCTATATTGCAGCACTTAAAAGCACTCCCTGGAGGGTACTGCACTGGTGCTATTTCTGCGTGCAGTTGTGTGCTGCAGTGCGTACACGGTGCAGTGTCCTGTCCCTGGCTACTTCTCCTGCATTTTCATTTGCTGATCTGAAGTGCTTGAGCCTGGTGTAGGTACCCATGTGCTATGCCTGGGCAGGAATGTTGTTACAGTTTCAAAGAAAGTGCTCCCTTTCTGCCTGATGCTTCCCTTCAAGTTCAGTCCTCACAGCCTTCAGAGAGAAGGCTGAAATCAGAAAAAAGGAATAATCTAAATAAAAGAAGAAGCCAGGGGACTCCACCTCACAAAGCTCTTTCTGACGCAGATGGGAAATATGCAGCATTTGCAACTTGTGAACTTACAGAGAAACATTAATTTTGAGGGATGAGGGGCCTCCTTTTGCTGCTAGCTGCTGTGACAGCCTCTGGAAACGTGGTGAGGTGGAGCAGCACGTGGAAGAGAGGAAAGCCTGTAGCACAGTATATGCAGTCTGGCCATGGAAGTAATTTCCACTGGGTGTCACTGTGACCACGGGTTTAGCAGAGCTGAAGCACAAAGCACTTCTTATATTCACAGCAGAAATATCCAGGCTTGTGAGGAGCCAATGTCTTTGGTAGCTTCTATGTCAGAAGTCAAGCCCTCAAGGGGCTTATCCCACACTTCTTATACTCCATTTGTCCAAAGAGTTGTGGCCAACGCCAGGATGATGAAGCACAGCACTGTTCTTGAACCTGGCCTATGCTTCAGGTGTTTCTTGTTGTTCTGCAGACTTTTCAGAAAGTGC
The DNA here is from genome assembly GCA_013400855.1 of Buphagus erythrorhynchus. NCBI lineage: Eukaryota > Metazoa > Chordata > Aves > Passeriformes > Sturnidae > Buphagus > Buphagus erythrorhynchus. The sequence goes on along the minus strand of VZTT01015597.1, from coordinate 4,378 downwards.
CATGAGGTTCAGGGAGATCTTATAAATGCACTGTCTCCTTTCTGGCCTCTGGGAGACAGATTCTAGGTCTTTGTTACTGTGATTGCTACCAGGGGAAGATTCAGTGCATCTACTATTTGTACCATATACAGGCATATACAGGCATATACCAATCATTCACCTTTCTGATCACATTTCATCACCCTTCCTCCCATGTCTTCTCTTCATCTTTAAAATTGCTGAACATATCCCAGCACATCCTTTCCATGCCAAGAGCTAGGCCCAGATCTTGACAAGAGCCAACTTTGTGTGTGAGGAGTAGGTTACCCTGGTGTGCCTAGCCACTTTTTTCATCACTGGTGTAGTATGCTCTGTTTTCACCCATCAATGCTACTTCTCACACCAAACACCATCATCACCCCTAAAAATGTAATATACTACATGTGTTCTAGTGGGATTAACAGTGTCAGCTCCCTGNATTAACCGTGTCAGCTGCTTGCTGCACAGCAGATCTCTGAGGAGTTTTGCATGCTGATGTACTAATTTCTTTTCCCCCAGAAGGGAAAAGGAGATTTTCCATGTCAAAAACCCACACGCCAAGCAAGCTTGGTGCAGTTTTTATGAGATAAGGTGAGAGGAGGGCTTAGTTTGAGCATCCAGCTGAGATAACAATCAATGCTTTGAGAGATGGTATATAGCAATGTTTGCTTTTCAGTTCATTGTTCCAGCTGAATACTCACTCCTGTGCCAGCCCTGTGTGTACCAACATACAGCACCCTGGAGCACGGCTGCAGCCCCCTAGCATCAGTGTCTGGCCTTTCCCTGGGACATGTGACCCTGCAGCTACTGCAGCTGTGCTCTCCTTTCCTACAGCCCCCATCACCAGGCAGCTGGAGTGGGAAGCCAAGATGAGGGAGGAATTCGGTGGCTTAAAAGTGGCTAGGAAAGAACATAAATGGGCCAATTAAGGGCAGGAGTAATTTCAAGGAAATTATGTTACTTGTTTTCAGGTCAGTACTTAAATAATGGACTGTGCACAATGCTGTAAATCTCTACTTAAGCATAAGCATATGGAAAGTATTTTGGGGTATATTAACTTCATAAATTATGGTTTCTCTGTTTTTACTCAGTCCTCCCTTTTCTTGATGATTACTAGTTCTACCTCATTTCATGGGCTTTCTGTCTTGCCATACAGAGGACATGACAGCAGTATATCTCAAAGGATTCAATTTCTTCTGCAAAAGGACTTTTGAGCTTCCCAAGTATCATCAAGAAGAGAAAGAGAACAAAAAGCTGTGCTCAGGCAGACACAAATGGCGATGTTGTAAGAGAAGTAGCATGTGTTAATGTCTTTCCATCTCTCAGACTTGTGTTTTGCTCCTGGGCCAGGGTGAGTGAGGCAGGGAGCTGGATGTGCATGTGGTGCTCCCAGGGGAGACTTCTGCACCTGATGAATGCAGCCATGGGCTTGAAAGAGTTAGCAGATGCACTTTTCTCTTTTGAGATAAGGTGCATCTGAAGCACTTTGCCTTCAGGCTTCCACAAGTTCTCCAGTTCCCATTTTGCTTCTGCGTAATCTTTCTGTTCTTGTCAGGGTGTTCATTGTGCCCACCTTTCCACAAATTTTGTGTATTCTGAAGGGTGTTGTCCTTATCTGCTTTTGACAAAGAGTCTTTATTGTGATTTGTTCCATACCAGGGCTTACCATCCTCCTTCAAGATCTCCCATCTAGAACTGGTCAGAAAGCAGATTTCTTGTCCCGAGGGAAAATGTCAGGATTTAAATTATTTTAAAATAAAAGGAGGCCAGAAGAGCAGTTTTATTACATATTACTTAAATGGTCTTCCAAGGGAGATTTGCCCAGCCTTGACCCTCTCTCTTTACTTTCTTTTCCCCTTCTTGTCTTTTGTCTTTTTTCTTTTTCCTTCTCCATTAAATGAGGTAAATATCACTTTGAAGAATACAATAAAATTATCTGTAAGAAATAACTGACTTTGGATACAGGAAGTATACAGGCATATTTGATGTACTTTTCATGCTAAAACAAATGCATGTGGTGAAGAATATATTCTTATGTTGATAAAGTGCTGTCCCGCTGAAAAAAAGAATGAAAAGCTTTTAAAATTAAAAGCTCGAAGACTTTCTAGCATGCACGTTGAGAATAGAGGCAAGTCTCAGTGTGTGTAGGAGCTGCCTTGCTGTTGAGCTGTGGCAGAATATGAAGGGACTGTTGAGTCTACCTTAGTCTGACGAAACCACTTTTTCTGCCTGACCAAAATGAAGGCTCAACCCTCCTCCCGTCAGAGACAGAGGACAGAAATGAATAGAAGGGAGAGGGAAGAGGAAGTGTGGGATTTTCCCACTGCAGTCTCCAAGGGGCATATTTTTGTAGCCAGGATAAGTTACAGACAGAATCTGTCTGAGGACTGGGATAAATTTTTGAGGTTTCTCCTCTCAATAGTTTCATATTTTCCATGCAAAGAATGGGGTTGGGATATTTTCCTTTGGAGATCTGTGGGTCTTTGAGTGGCTTCTTAAGTTTAAAGTCGATATAAGACAGCATGAAAAAGAAGTGACTTACACGGTTTTCTTTAATATGACAAATTCATTTTAATAAGTAATTGCAGCATCAATGCTGTTTTTGATCAGTTCTGCTACATAAGGGTTTTGTCTATTAGGTATTAATACCATGTTATTTTGCATTCTCTAGCATATTTCTGATTATTTTGTAAATGAGCCACTGGCTTGGCATATATATAATAAAAGGGACAGAGAGGCTGCTTCAAGAACATTTGATTTTCTGAATGTTATATGTGATTTAACAACACTATACCTAGCAGAATGCCTATCAGATAGCATTATTTTCACAGCCGTCACTGAATTATATGTAGCAGCAGAAATGAAGGTCAGTTATTTTTCTCTCAGTTACCCCTGAATTTAATTTAGTTTACCAATCAGGCTCTAGAGCCTCAAATAGCTGCCCTGCAAGTAAGAAATGTGTCATGCAAAATTATTACTTTTGGCCTCAAATTTTATGCACTCAAGGTCTAAAACCATCTGGTTTTATTCCAATATAATTTTCCATTTTCATTTTTCAGCTGAAAAATCTGAACAGCCTATTTAAATCCAAC
>VZTT01015596.1:17402-37069 GCA_013400855.1 Buphagus erythrorhynchus | reverse complement strand
TTTTAGAAGTACTAAAGTATGTAAAAATGTGCTGAATGAATGTTCACATATCTCAGTTCACACACAGTTACATTGCCAGGTTTCTGCTATATATTTTTCTTTGCCTCTGTTAAGGCACCTAATTAACCAAAAAAAGAGTATTATAGTTAAACAGACAATTTGAAAATTGCTTTTGACAAACTGGAGATTAACATGTCCTTTCCCTGATTATTTGCACTAATGAAGATTGAGCACCTGAATGCTCACACAGAGTGAAAACAAGTGAGACACAGAGACAGCAACAACATGACTGAACAAAACATTCTTATAAAATCACAGTCTGGAGAATCGATGCAGAAAGAAAGTAAAAGGATGATTCTTTCATTTGCTCAGCGGTAGAAACAAAATCACTGTCAAAAATATGTACATAGGCTAAAGGATGTGCAGCAAATCTTAGCTTTGATTGGGGATGAACAGGCAACACTGCTTAAGACTGATGTCAAAAGTGGAGCACAAGCATGTGAATTCTTGTTTTACACAGGGCACACACGGCAGAGAGAATTCTTAATAAAAGAAGGAACCTCATTTTGACCAAAGTTTCCAAGCAACTTTTTCTTGAACTTAGCTGAACAATGACAAACACTCATGTTTTCCATAAGTTACTAAGTTTTGAACACTTTCTGATTAACAAAAAAAAAAAGTACATGTTCATCTTTTTGTTTATTTCTCCTATTACTGTCTCCTCTGACTCCTGTGAGCTGCAGAGGATGGTATGGAAGCAATTTTCTCCATGGGGTTTGGAATCTGGCATGTGTTTTCAAAGACAAATTAGATAACTGGAAGATGTCTCAAGAGTAGAAGTATTTTGGCAAAAGGTTCTTGCTTATTTATTTTGAGAATACATGTTTGGAATTAAAAATTTTCAAAATGATAAAGGACCAATGTCTGTGCTTTCAGAAAATAGAAAGGAAGAAGTACAGATTGATAGGTTAATTTGAAATTCTTAAAAATATGAAATATTATTTTTATACAGGCAGACTCACATTTGACACATCAGCTTAAATCACCTGTTTTCATTTTTGTGGGAAGAAAAGAGAAGAGCTATTTATGGCTCATCTGTGGTAAATATTAGTCAGATACTAGGAAGGAAGATGCACCTAGCTGGAGAATATGTCTGATTTTGGGTCCAGAAGGATGAGCACTTCATTTCTTCTGGGAAATTTGTATATTAAAGTAGGAGATCTTTTTTTTTTTTTTTTATTTTCCCTGAGTCTTGTAATGTTATTGCAGCCAAAGGAAAAAAGTGCTTAAAAGAAAATCCATGGTTGCTTTACTATCAGTATAGGCCAGATGTGATTAAAAGGTATAAATTATTGCAATAACCATGACTTCTCTTTTTGACACTTTTTTTCCTCCATTGGCTTAAAACCAAAGATAAGCATTTAGATTTCCATCTCTCAGAGGAGCACCCAAAAAAGCATGGTATGGACTAAGATATTGTCTCTTTCTCTCTGCCTCTCTCTTCACCTTTTCATCTCCGTTTGGGCCATAGCAAGGCTAGAATTCCATATCCATGTCACAGAAGGAAAGCAAGCAGGCATTCAACGTCTGCTTCTGAGCTTGCTCAGAAAAAGAGTGGGAATGCTAGTCTTGGTTTTTAACACATTTAACATATCTTGGCTGAAAGTCTTGTAATGAAAAAAAAAAATCCAAGTCTGAAAAAGAGAAGAATAGAACTTGTTAAGGGCACTACAGTGTTTCATTGAGCTGGGGAACATAAAATTTACAGAGTAGCTACTGCCTGAATGAACCCCACATCTACCAACCATTTCCCTTATGGGTTCTGAGGATTAATCTCTTCTTACTCCGTTTGCATGATGGGTATTTCTGTACCAGGGGCAAGTGTCTTCTGAAAGATCTACCCTTCTTTCTCATTTGGGACACTGAGCTTTGCACTTGTTCTTTTCCCCAGCCCCTTCACACCTCCTCCATATTTATGCAGCAGAAAGAAGCATGTGGCCCAGAGTAGCTAAACTGTGTGGTATGTCAGGGAGCTCTGCCAACCTTGGCAGAAGGAGTCATGTAACTCCAGCTGGTTGCAGTGGCTTTCCTTGTCCAAGAGATATTTATTAGTTATAAATAAAAAGTCTGATTGCGCACCTCAGATAAACTTTAAAAAGTGTTACAAAAATGTATGACCATGAAACAGATTTTCAGCAAAATATTTCTGTTTTTCATCCATGTTAAAAAAAATCCCAAAACAGACAGTGGCAGCTTTTGAAGCCTTCTTCATGAGGCATGGTATCACAGAATTTTAATTCTGTGTTATTCTTTAATACACTTTCTTTCATTCCAGAGGATGCTCTCAGCTTTTTAAGAGAAAAATTGGTCTTTACACTCTGAAGCTGATTGACCGCAGAACTTGAGGTGAAGTACAAGGGGAGGGGTGAGTATAACGTATAAATTAACATGTTTTTCTATTTTATCCTTTTTAAAAATAATTTCCAAACAAGACCAACAGTAAATTACCTCAAGCCTGACTTCAAGCCATGGAATGCACAGAATAATATCCTAGAATTTCTCCCAAAAAAAAAAAAAAAAAAAAAAAAAAAAAAAAAAAAAAAAAAAAGAAAAAGAAAAGAAAACACCACTTTATCTAAATCAAACTTCAAAGATAACACCTTCCATTTCATCTGTGCCTGTGTTGACCAAATTCAAGTTCTTCTTCACTTATTTTCACTGATGGTGATTGAAAATGAGACATATTCATACACAGGGCCAATTTCTTCCCTCTTTTTAATGTAATTTTTTTCATATTAGATTTTTTTTTCTAAGCAGCTATAGCCAAATAAACATCTGATTTAACCCTTTCTTCCCAGCACTTACTGTAAACCAGCAAAGACACCTGTGAATAAACATGACACTTCCATTTATTTTGTGTTTACAAACCAGGGCCAAACACCAGCAGAGTCTTTTGGCATTCAAGCATGCAAAGTATGAGCCCCTGTGAGATGAGGGCAGGAGCTGCAACAGGTTTGTGTGCAGTATCCTTATAGGGCAGATGCTGTGCTCTGCAGGGAGCACCCAGGGCTGGCTGGGGCATGGGATGGACTGTGGCTAGTGGTCCCACAGAAGGCCTCAGCTGCACCCTGACAGTGGCCAGCTGAACAGGGATTTTATCCTGCTTTAAATATGCTACAGAGTGCTTCATCCCAGCGACTGAGAAGTATTATTTTGGTAGGTATCAGATGAAAAGACAATTGCAATGTAAGTACCTGAGGCTTAACTTTGTACTGCTATATCTGTGAATAACAAGTTCACATTTTTTGAAGAATCACATGAATGTATTACTTTATAGTATGGTAATCTCAAAAGCTGCATCTTATTTACTATGTATCCTAGTACAGTAAGATTAGTACCTGTACCATGTAAACCTACTCTCTCAAGTGAAAGATTATTTTTTGCCTCTTGCATAGCTGCAAGTTATCAAGCACATGCTTTCTACATCATTGTCATCACCTTTTATCCTCTCAGGAAACAAAGGGTCACTTTGAGAGGGAAAAGGTACTCTGAGAGGGAAAACCTATCTTGGTGCAAAAGTATCCAACATATCCATATGATGAGGGTCTCTAGCTGGGCAGAAAATAGAACATAATTCATAATTCAACATAATAAGTAGAGCATTCATTAATGTGTCAAAAAATGCCCTGACTCTATGATGGGCTATAGTGAACATGGATCTCTCCAATTTTTGCCACACTATTGGAAAGGATATGATGGACCTTCTTATGGGCATCTTAGATTCAAGAAATTTCACAGTAGATTAAAAAAAAAAAACTCAAAGAATAAAAACTCTAAATCATACAAAGGTATTGCATGTAAAAATACTTTTGTAAAAGTGTCTGGACTGATTTTCTCAGTGCTGAACTTAACAAAGACAACCCCAAGATCATGGTCCAAAAATCAAAGTATATTCACTGTGTTTAGACTAACATAGATTTTTCATAGAATTTTTTATGGATTATTTCTGAAATCAGTGATTTTGGAGAGAGCGTGGGTATCACAGCGAACATCAAAATGCATCTGATTTCCTCACTCTGGTGTAATAAGTATAGGAATAAGCCAAATCAAAACAAAAAGTTGTATTGTCAGTTTTAATGAGATTATTAACTGTCGAGACTATTACTTGGACACCATACCCAGATCTGTTGCCTACAGGTTGAAAAGCATGTTAACAGCTTGAAAAAAATTCTAAATCAATATAAAATTATTCTGTAGCCTGGAGTTTATTTTTTATTCAAAAGAGGAAAAGGGTTTATCACTATCCATGAGCACCTCCAGGAGGCACAGAAATTAGATAAGAGTAGCACTTAAAAAGCAAAGTAAGTCATTATAAACTCTAAGTCTATAATATCGAAATTCACATTATAAACTCTAGGAGCAATTAAAAGTTGGCACAATTTCAGAAGGTTATGACTGTCCAAAGTGCTAACCATTTTATTGGACAGAGAGCTTTTCCAAGAGTTATATTTTAAGGCAGCAAGAAGTCAGGAACTTGGTCTCAAAACCAGTCAGTAAAATTATGTGAATTGTGTTGTATGGACAGTCAACCTGAACACGACAATATCTTTTGGCCTTAGAAATATATCAGGAAATCCCTTTGCTGCACTGAAGATAGAGACATGTTTTGGTCAAAATTGGTGTAAATATAAGCTGCATTCAGTAAAAGTCAGAGATAACAAATAACAGTCAGAAATCAGGGGGAGGGGAAGTGGTGCTGTGGTTCAAGTAATGGTTTAGTACTAACAAAGTTGCAACAATTTGATTTACTACAAAACATCAGTTCTTTAAATTGAGCATATTCCCAGTAGTAAAATTCTCATAAAATAATACTGCTACAATCGAAAAGATCTCTTCAGTATAATTGTGCTATCTTCAGGTACAGTTGGAGATTGTTGAGGATATAGTCAATGATATCTAAACAGCAGGAATAAATATAATTCCATTGGATTCAGAAATGCTGAATGTACCATTCAAACTGTTACTTTTAAGACATGGTTATGCCAGTTTAGAGCAAGTCTAAAAAGTACATATAGAGAGAAAAAGCAGAGAAAATTCATGTTATCCTGCACCTGAAACCTGTTTCATATGTCTCCCTACTGGGATGAATGTTTAGGCTGCTGGTTTTGTAACATGCAATAATTTAGTTATATTAATAATAATTCTAATTATAATTGTAATAGCAGTTTATTATATTTTAATATTGAGTTGGTAAGTCCTTCTCAGATGATTATTTTATTCAGGCAAGTTCTTAGAAATTTTTCAAAATAGAGTCACAGAACTAGTCCATCAAAGAGGGCAGGATGCGACCAAAACAGGCAGGGCCAAAATTCAGGCCAGGTAAATTTACACAATAGTCCACGTGAATAACTGAGCTTTTTTTCAGGACTGTGCTGTACATCCTTTCTGGGCTGGAAACTTATTTGTTTGTCACGGATCTCCCAGAGTGTAAAACTGCAAACACTTACAGCAAACTAGGAAATAAATCAATGATAAGGTAATCATGTTATTTAGAGGGTAATTTTTGTGTTTGAGGGTTTCCTTAGCAAATGGCAATAAGTGTCACAGTGTGAAAGATCATAGAAATAACAATAGTAGTCAGAGGAAAACAAGATGTAAATGACACTACACTGATGTGGAAGGGCCTAAGTTTACCCAAATAAAAGCACAATCAGGAGATGAGGAGAAAATATTACAACATACATCACATGAAAAGGAACTGAACTGATTTGTGAGTCCACAAATTATTTTAAAAATGCTGTTTTGTCTTTTCTTTGGCAGAGTCCTGTTTTCTTGTCATTTTCTGTCAAATCTGAGGTCAAAATGTACTTACTCAAATAATGGGGACAAATATCACTACATCTGTGGCTACATCAGTAAACCAGGACTGCACACAGAATCAGAAATTTTATTTACTCATTGTCATACAAATTATTTCTTACTTGTCCTTAATATTTCTCATGTTCAGGGACTATATTCTCAAAACATGAGCAGTAAATATGTCCTGAACAGCATGTGTATTAGAGGTAAATGGAAGGGTCATAAATCAACTATTAGATGAAATTGCCTAGAAGGTAGTTTAGGTAACTGGCAGTAAGGGGGAATTTTTAATAAACTTAAATGCATGCACGAACACCAGGTGATAGAAAGAAATCTTGTTTTCCTGCAACATTTGACTTCAGGAGGTACAAAGTGGGGGTGATGGGGGGGAGCAGGGTAAGGAAGGCCTTTCAGGGGAAACCTAATAGTTAAAGCACCAACAGGCTTCCAAATTCTTTCAGATACTGGCAGTAAATGATGTATTGATTTTGCTGTTAAACTGCACAGATGTAACCAACACATTAGACATGGAAGATAAAAGCAATGACTAAAAGCACCTTATTTCATCTGTCACACCTGAGTCTCTGCCTTCTTCAGACCTTTAGTGTATTAGCACAGAAAATCAATTAGGTAAAGAGCTAAACAAATGAAGGAAAAGAAAAGAAAAAAAAAAAAAAAGCCTCATTCACAAAGAGTCAGAAATGTCAGCAAGCCCTGGAGACTTCAGCAAAGTGTAAGACATCTCCAAATAAACCACAACAACTTTTCTCAACTTTTGCTTTAGTAAATGATTAAGTACTGCTCGGATGCCCCAATAAGCATCTATTAGGGCAGGTCTAGCAAGTGATCAGTAATCACAAGCACAAGATTCGTTTTCACTGAAAAGAAAATGGGGAAATTAATTTCTCAGTTTGTGTTGTTTTGGATGTCTACAGTTCTTGTCATCTTAATCAGCGTTGAATCAGTTACATCCAGAAATATAGTTTTCCTGAGTAATACCATAGTAGAAGGCATTGACAACAAGTATTTCATTAGGGTCAGGGACCTAGTACTGAAGCCAAGTGCTGTGATACACAACATATTGTTACCGTTTTCATAAAGCAAAGTAAGCCATCCCTGACCCCAAAATATAGTAAGATCTTTCTGCTGCCACATAGAGTTTGCACCCAAAGAGCAGAGCAGATCCCAGATATTTCACTGATTGATTCATTGTGAATAAAACACCACAATGATACAATGGAGATAACAAATTGAGATTTGTCAGTGGAGCAGGACTCAGAAGACCTGGATTTGCTGGTGGAAATACATACTCAATTTCCATCCATAACACAGGGAATTTCATGCCTTAGTTCTGTCCTCCTCTGTCCACTGAGGCTGCAAACTCACTGAAGAGAATTTTTTTTTTAAAGACAAGATTTAGTCAGTGTCAGTAACTGACAAGACAAAATTGTGATTTCAAGTGGAGGTCATCAAGACATAAATAAATAATAGGATGTAACTAATCAAACCTCAAATTTAGAATTTAATACAGGTCCCAGTACACTTTTTTCCTCCTTTAGAATATTTTTCCCTGTATGTGGATGCAAATCTCAAAGTAACTTCTCCATAGAAGTATATATCCTTTTTGGCTGTGACAGCTGGAAAAAAAAACACCTTTGCTCTTTAAAACAAAGTTTTGTTTTCAAGTACGGAAAAATAATGTTATTTTTTTAAAAGAATTCTCAAAAAAGAAATTAAAATAAAACTGAACACCAAAAGTGGCAAATTGTGAATCTTCACACGTTTCATCAGTGCCACCTAGTGGAGACACCTCCCCATCCCCCATAAGAAACTCCTTTGCCTAATTTTGCTCATCTAGGGGAGGGTTCAACCTCTGCAGTGGATAGCAGGCTTACAAGGTGGCTTTCTAAAGTGTCCAGGTTATTTCTGCAGACAGCTACCAGCTACTGGAGAAGAGGAAAACACCACCCCAGCTCCTGGTGCTTTCCCTGGAGTCTGAAGGACTCACTTATTTCAAAGGGACAAGAGAGATTTTCGTGTTTCACCAGCACAAAACATGTAAATTCAAGATAAAATGACAAGCAAAGCAGTATTGAACCCTAAGAACCTAAGAAGATTTGAAAACATGTTGCCAAGAAACAATTAAAATACTTATCATTTTCTACCATATTATCAATCTTTATTATATTTTTTTTTTAGTTTTTTCTCTTTTTTTTTTAGTTTTTTTGAGAGAAAAGAAAACTTAAATTCTTCTTCTTAAGAAACAAACAGATGAGGTGGCACTAATCTTGAAAATAAGTGCTAAATGCAACTTTTGTGCCTAGATTTTCTGAATTCTTTTTTTTTGTATCTTCTGTTATTCCTTTTCTTTTTCTTAATGCATTTCACATCTAGTCAGCTTTCTCCACCTCCACAACTCAGATTGAGTACATAACTATAACAGTGGCACCATGGCATTAAACAGGCTCATACATCTCAGTTTTAACCCACCAGCACACAAAGTTTCCAGCGCTGTTGGAATTGCATGACACGTGGGCACTCATTATGTAGATGCACATATAGTTATACACACATTCCCTGACACCAGACTGAAAATCATACTGCACCCTCCTGAACAGTCACCTCAGGAACAAAGCAGCTGAAGAGCCACTGTGGGAAAATACCATGGTGTGGCATAAGAGTGGCAGACAGCACTTAGAAGCTGAAGTACAGTAGCTTTGTGCTGCAGAGCACAGTCTGAAAGAGCATCATAAAAAGAGAAGAGTGAATCCTCAGCTTGTGTGTGTCAGAAATGATGCTCTAATGGGTGTCAGCTGTTAGCAGATTCCTGTCATTTCAACAGTTTGAATTAGCTCCCCACCACTCTTCTCTAGGCTGAATTACCAAATCATTATTTCTATGGAAAATCTTGCAATTCTTTGACTAAAAAGTAATTCTTTTATCTCTGTGGTTTGAACACACACATGTGAACACATACACAAAAACATATATGCACATAAGACTAAGGTGGGCTTCTAGCTACACTGAAGCCCACAGAGCCCATAGCATTTTCTTACTGATTTTGGCAGAGACAAAATCCCACCCCAGGAACTTGAAAGGATTTTCTTGCTAACTATATTTCCTGGGCTAGAAATTGCACAGAAACACAACCAAAGAAGAGAGGATGGAATTGCCTAGGTAAATGAATGAATAAAGCAATGAAGCCAAGTAGTTCAGGCATGATTAGGAAGAGGAAGGGCGTCTCCTTCTGCACTGTTGAATTGGCCATTAGTGTCAGAGTGGCTTTTAAATTTAGAGCAATTCTTCCCGTCTCTGCACTACTTGAGGTGTTCACCCAATGTTTGCCTGTATTATTAAAGGATTGAACCCTGTCAGAGGGCAAAAGCAAATTACCTGCAGGGAGTCAGGGGCCAGATGAGATATACCTTCACTGTGCTCTTTGCTTTAGTAACCAGTGGTAAAAGAGTACAAGGCAGCTTTTATGTAGATGTCACATCATTCACTGACTGGAACACCCAGCTGTGATAATAGCAGAGGAAGCGGGGGTGGGCAACCATTACTAATTCCTCCCTTATCCAACCTTGCTATTTGAATTATTAGCTAAATTGCCATCTTCAGAACGTAATTTTTTTTGGCTTGCAGGTTCAAGAAGTTTATTTAACATGTTTAATTGTATACATTATTACTTATTGTTATCAGTGAGTGCCTATTTTGCCTCAGAAATTTTTTTCTTGCATTTCGTTAAGGATTTTGCAATGATTGATTATCACTGTTACATATCCACAGGGTAAACAACAATGAAAAGAATATTTAAGCTTTTATTATCTTTAAAAAAAATTATATAATTCATGGTAATTCTGAAAAAAAAAAAAGAATTACACAAAGCTCAAAACCTCTCATGTTAAAGATCAGTGACATCTGGAGAAAGAAATAATCAATTAACTCAAATACACATAGAAAATGTAAATAAATTGCTGTATATGGACAAGACACACCATTTTTGTTGATTTAAATATTTTTTGTCAATTCTCCCCACTTAGTTTGACTAAAAAAATTTTTAATGTTTAGTAAAGAAATATTTTCTTGCATGAAAGAATAGATTGAGTCACATTAATTTTACTATTGAAAATACAAATGTATGTAAAAAGAATGTAAGCTACAAAGTGTTGTAAAAAATAAAAAAAACAAACTCTATATCTGTTATTTTTTTCATACCTCTTTTTCTTCTGCAAAAACATCCTAAAAACCTCCATTGTTCCTAGTCCTACATGCCATTAAGTGGGGAGTTAGTGAGTGCAGGAGAAAGGTATACATGTTTTGTGATTCTCTATAGGCACTGTCTGCACATTCCAGCAGCAAATAGAATTTGCTTAAACTGGAGCTACATTGCCTCTAGCAACGTGCGTGCATAGCATAATATCACAGAACAGCTTCAGTTGGTTACAACTGATTTTCATGTTTGCAGCTCGTTACAATTCGCTATTAAAAACAAACCAAATCAAGCTTTTTTTCCTTCCTTTCTTCTTTGTTTTTGTTTTTGTTTGTTTTTTTTACTTCTGAAATCCATTCTGAAAATCTATTCTTCCTCTATATCCCATGCATGATCCCCTAATTCCTTTCCTCAACTCTATGATATCTATGAATTTTCCAGGCTCTTCTTCAGCCTTTATGCAGCCTTTCAGCTTTATTTCCAGCTTTCCATTCAGTCATCTCTGATCCTGCATTCATTAGCTAGGAATTTAAGCTGTCCATAAACTTATTTTCAAATATAAAGATTGGTTTTTGCATGGGTTGTGTGGTATCTATTCAGCTGTTTATCTTCCAATCTCTCTTTGTACTGTGTTGCATCAGGAATATTCCAGATTCTTCAAAGGAACATTAGAACCTGTTGATCTTCACATGTTCTCACTAGTGGCAATTTTACATTCCCATTGCATGGTATTACCTGAAAAAAGTTTTTACTTAGTAACAAGATGATGCTTGAAGCACTCAGTCCTCACTGGAGAAGACCTTACAAATTTAGTTGTCCCAGTATGAAGTTATATTCAGAGCCATCTCTGAACCATACATGGGATGATGTTAGGAGTTCTAAATTAGAGCATACTAATTTTTTGCATTTCAACCAGTGAATTTATTTTTTCACTTTTCTTTCTTAGTTCTGACACTCATACTATTTCCTTGTGTAGTTCATGCCTATCCATTCATGAAGATGTAGAAGCCACTGGATGAAAATTTTCAGGAAAAAGAAAATTATTTTTTTTCTTTTATCCAACTGATGAACACTTGGGAAGTGGAAATAATCCTTCACCCCATGCTGGTATACTGCAGTATCCAAAAATGGGAAGAGAATGTATGCCCTAGCCAAATGTCAGCATGTACAGATTACATTTGCAGCTGATGTAGCTAGATTGACATTAAAGCTGTTAGCAACATCACCCTGGGCAGGGGGCAGGTTCCCTTTGAGACTGTGAGGGACAGTCAATTCTCACCTGGCTTCAGCAAAAACTGGATGGCTTTCAGCAGGCCTGGTATATGTCCTTACAGTAAAACACCAGGCACTGCATCAGTGTCAGCAAAAGCATCAACCTTTTGCTGGTGCTTCATAACATCTTCCTTCTTACCCAAAATGTCCCATTTTCATCAAACTTCATGCTAAATAACAGGCAATCTTGGGAGGCCCCAAGCTTCTTTCAGAGTTGAATATGGAGGAAAAATTTAGCCTGAGCTATTGTTGCAGCCCCAGGAAAGTTTTGGTGGTAAATTGAGCCTCAGGTCTAAGGGTGTAATATTACTTTTGCAGAAATCTCTGATGACCAAGATATTCAGTCTGATTGTGCTGCTTAATCATCATGAACAATCATTCTCTTGGCTGAGAGATGTATCTTTCAATAGGTTGAAATTTTATGTTATTGAACATTATTTTGGACTCCTGCTTTTGCCCTAGTTAAACCTGAAAATAGATTAGAATCTCTTACAACTGGATCATTTTTATTTTAGCTTTATGCACAGGTGGATTAGAAATCAGATAGAAATAAGAATGACTACTTAATTTATCATTGACAAACCATCTCTCACTGTCCTAGACTGAAGATTAGGTCAGGTTTTCTCTACAGAGATGTTTCAGTAGTCCAAACATTTATGATTAAGCTAACTTTAAAATAAAGAGTATCACAATCAAAACAGTACTTAATAATTCGTATGGAAATACGTGGAAATACAGAGGCTAAGACAGTAATATCTCTAAAATATGTCAGATACATTAAAACACCAATCACAATCCTCAGCTGAGGTCATGCTTCGTATCAGATCTGATGTTTCATTACAGTCTATTTGAAAAGTGCTTTTCATTTCAGTTATAAAAAGTTGAATTGCTTTACTTAAAAAGACACCTTTAGCGATGGAGATAATGAAATATAAGAGTATCTATCGTAAAGCATGACAAAAGAAAAAATTCAGACATACAATAACTAATTCAGACTGAATATTACAATAAGGTATAGAAAATGAAAGGATATTTAATAAAATCTTTGAAAACAGAAGCTCATCTTAACGTATTATTGAATTTTAAATTATCATAGGTTATTTCTTTTAACTTGGATCCATCTCAACTATATGCATTAAAGGAAAACTAATTAAATTACATCTGTGATACCTCAAAAAAAAATCTGAGATATCAGCACAATTGTCGGTATAAAAATAGTACCATGGAGTCACCAACAGCAGCGACCAACAAAGAAATATTTTAGAAAAAATATTCATTTGTTACCATTATCCTTGGTTACTCCAGAAACCAGGTGTGACCATGAAGTCTATTCAAACCACTAATAAGAATCAATCAAATCTGACTCTTACCCAGGATTTCTGATCATTTACTATCACATGACACATTCATTTTCAGTTTATAGATGTTGGTGAAATCTTAGGTTGTAGATTTTCTGAAGGGATTTGTGTTTTTATACAGTACCTATAATCCACTTGCTAAAATGCAATTTTCATCTCAGTTTGGGGTTCACACGTTCCTTATGCTGGTTATGGAGATAATTTTATTTAGCAGTCAGTTTAAGTCCACTTCTGTAGCTATTCAGGCTGCTATTACAGTGGTGTGATCCCCTCACCTTTTAGAACATGTATTTTCATATTTTAGTTCCTGACCCAATTCTAGCTACAGTTCTGCAAATTGTTCTCATAAAACTTCCTGATAATGTCACATTTTTTGACTTCTCAGAATTTTCTTCTCATCTTTCATGACTAAATTGTTCCTGCTTTTTAAATATACACTTATAAATATATATGTTCTTGTGTGCGAATTTGAAAAAATCATTTCTATTTTGAACTCTGCAGACTCTGCAATTTTCTTCAGTAAAAATATCGCTTATGAAAAGCATCTGAGCTGTGCTGGCTCATAAAGAAAGAAAGCAAGCATGCAAGGCTAGAACACTCATTTCCCCTGTTCATTTATACATTTAACATGCATTCATAGTCAGAGCTCAGATATGGAGATGAGTGAACTTAGTCATATTTGCCTTCTCTTACCACCTCACAACTGCTAGGAGAAACCTATAAACTGCTCACCTCAACCATTCAGGGAGAGCTGAATCTTTAAACTGAGATTTGGGAGAAAAATAAGAGGCAAGGGAAGAAGATGGATGATCACTGAGTTTAGTTGTTTTATAAAAAACCCTGCAAAGCAAACCTAAGTGTAACTGCTGTTCTGTAAATCACATGCAGGGAGAAATTCTTTGAATTTTTGAGGTAAACCCAAGGAACTCTGGCTTCCTTTCTCAAAGTGCTATCATTTATATTTCCATTTTTTTTTCAGTGTGCCTGGGCCTTGCACAATCATAAAATTAAATTCAGATCATTTTAAAACTGACATCCATGTGACTTTTATCTCATATAATCTAAGACAGCCTTTCACAACTTGCCAGACATTATGCTTTACTAAGTTGCCTACACTCAGTTGTCATCATTTGACTAATGCTATGACTGGAGGATTTTTAAAGCAAAAAAAGAAAAACAAAACCAAAAATTTTTTTTTCTGTGTTATGGAATTCCAAGAAATTCCTATGGAATTTCTGTGTTAGGATTCCTAGACACTACTAAAACAAAAATAATAAATAATTATTTAGCTATTTAGTAAAAAGTAACAAAATGCCGTTACTTTTCTTCAACTTCCTAGCAATTGTTTCTGTGATGCCTTTCTGCATTAAGTTAAAGAATGATCTTGCATCCAGTATGCACAACCACCATAAAAGCTCTTGCACATTCTTAATTCAACTCTCTTAAAAAGAGCCAAATGCAGACTGAAGAGATAGACAGAACAGTTTAAAGTTCAACCAAGGCAAATGCAGCATCCTGCACCTGGGGAGGAACAACCCAGTCACCAGCACAGGCTGGGGCTGACCTGCTGGGAAGCAGCTCTGTGGAGAAGGACCTGGGAGCCCTGGAGGACAACAAGCTGTCCATGAGCCAGCAGTGTGCCCTGGTGGCCAAGAAGGCCAATGGTGTCCCGAGGTGCATTAGGAGGAGCACTGCCAGCAGGTCAGGGGAGGTGATCCTGCCCCTTCACTCAGCCCTGGTGAGGCTCCATCTTATTGTGCCCAGTTCTGGGCTCCTCAGTACAAGAGAGATGTGGAGTTCACTGAGCAGGTCCAGTGGAGGGCTAAAAGATGATGATGAGACTGGAGCATGTCTCTCATAAAGAAAGGCTGAGGGAAGGCTGGGCCTGCTCAGCCTCAAGATGAGGTGACCGAGACGGGACCTCATCAATGTCTGTAGGTGTCTGAAGGACAGTGCCAAGAAAATGGATCCAGGCTCTTCTCAGTGGTGCCAAGCAATGGGGCAAGAGGCAATAGGGGGAGGGTGATGCACAGAAAATTCCACCTGTACTGTGCAGGTGCCTGAGCACTGGAACACGTTTTCCAGAGAGATTGTGGAGTCTCCCTCACTGCGGATATTCAAGAACCACCTGGACACAATCCTGTGCCATGTGCACAATCCGATTCCTGCTTGAACAGGGAGCTTGGACCAGCAGTCTCACTGTGGTCCCTTCCAACATTACCCATTCTGTGTTTCTCTTATTGAGCTCTCTCTAAAATATTTTTTTTTCTATCAATTGAGCTAAATCTTTAGTTCTTTCTTTCTTGTCCCACCTTCCCAGTTTAGGCAACAGAGCTACATTCAGCAACTTGGTATCAGCATCATCAGTGCTGTGCAAATGTGGACTCAACTTCTCATCCTTAGTCTTTAATTTATACCTCTGATAAATGCACAAACCTTTTTTGACATTTCATTTGAACAACTGCTAATCTTGAATCAGTTGTTCAAAAGTTGACTTCTGTGGGCAGATCTATATATGCTGCTGTGGTAATATTAAACTTAGCTATTTGAAAGCATTCTGAATGTAGATCCATTTTGCAAACAAAACCCATTTGCATATCCTATGATTGCTTACATTTTGTTCTTTTTTTGCATTTTTAAACTGCAAATATTTTATTTTCTAGACAGTCACATCAGGGTCTCCATAATGTCCCTCTTGCCTGGGGGCACCCCACTGTTTTTTGGTGACAAAGTTCAGGCAGTAGTCGTAATTCAGTTAATACATACATTTTTTTTTTATACTGTCTGGAACTTTTTTCAGTCCGAATTTTGAATTTTAGTAACCAAAATCCTTCATAACATTTTTATAATTTTACACGCTTACCTGCTTACATCAATAAATCATTTCAATTAATGAAGGAAAAATAATGTCAGATTATTATAAATGCATTTTTTGCCACAGAAATTTTTAAAGGAATGTGCTGCCAGAGTGCAGTGTGAGTAAGGCAGCATAAGCAGTCTTGTAAGATATGCATTGAGAATTTGAGGTGCTTCCAAGTAGGTTGTTCTTGGGTATGGAATGCCAATACCATCAAAAGGAGTATTCTGGAAGAAAGTGTATAACCCTAAAAGCTCTGTGCTCTAAGTAATCCAGGCTCTGGGCAAGAGGGAAACAGAGAAATTCAGTTCTAACAGTGATGTGAGGGACTCTTCTGTTTCATAGTGTTAACTCAACGGAGTTCAGCCTGGTTTTTTGGGTCCCAGATAATAAGATTAGTCTTGGAAATTAATTTGTAAAACTAATAAGCTATTCCCATGAATGGAAGTGTAAATTCTTTAAATATAATTTCTCAATTCATTCTTCCTGTAAGAAGAATGGAAATTAATGTAGCTGTTTACGTGTACTAAAAATAATATACTAATGGACCAGTCATAAAAAACCCTCTTTTGAAAGATGTTGTATAAGTGGAAGAAAAAAAAGTAGTTTTTTACATAAAGGAATAGGAAAATAGAAAGGTTTCTGTCTTTCTGCATATACACAGACCAAAATATATATATTTTTCTCAGTAGGAATACAAAAAGTAATTGGTTCTGACTTTAATATAAATCCTGAATTAAGAGTTCTTTCCATTGCTGGTGAAGTCAGTCATTTAGTAGTGTGTGGCCTCTGAAATCAGAACGATGCTTTCAAGAGTTTAAGGAGACTTTGTGGTAGTGCTGCACTATTAGTCAGAGATCTATTTTAAAGTGAACATGTAATTTTCAAAGTCAGTGTATATAAATTCAAACAATTGCTTTATTTTCAGCTCCGAGTTGCACAAATCATCAGTGTAAATTTCTCTACAAGCACAGAAATTTCCTATATACCTGACTGACGTGTTCATGCAACAACTGGCTCTTGTGTGTGTGTTGATTAACTACACTTATCTCCACAAGTCAGAATATGACTGCTATGTGTAATCTCTTCGCAGGTGGAGGGATTAATTTTCTCATGTTTTACAAGCCATGCAAAGCTACTTTCTTTGTTTTCATACATTGAGTAAGCCACACTTGATATGCAAAGATGGATTTGTATACAACTCTTTTCAGGAAGAGAGAAGATATTTGGAGCAAAAATAATATAGATCCAAATTTAAATGGAAAAATAGATTAATAGGTAGATATGAATCTTAAAAATGTTATAAAAATTGATAGATGGGATTTAGTTTTCTTGGTTTACCTGCTACATTTGGATTTCCTTTTTTTGACCAGTTAAAAATTATTCTATTTTTCCATACTATGCAGATACATTTGAGAACAAGTTCATCCACAGACTGACCAGAAATGTTGTGTTCATTGGGGAGAAAAAAGAAAAAAAAAAAAAATAGAGGAAGATAGTGCTGGATACTCCTAACAGAAGCACCAGGCAGGCATTACAGAAAGTACTTTATCCCAAAACATGTCCATAAACTTGTTCTGTATATGCATTATATGTTTTCTGTGTGTCTCTTTCTGGCTTAATTTCCTCTCATTAGAGGTGTAGCAAGGATGAAAAGGATACTGAAATTCAGAACAAATGACAGCATCACAATTATATAAGAATTATTTTTTATGTGTCTGTCCATATCATGATGAACAGCCAAAATTTTTGACTTACAGCCTAGGAGTTTAAAGATATATTACACTGATATCTTTGCTTTTATTTTTCACACCATAAAATTACTTGTGCATATGAATTTGAGTAATATATTTGGAGAAATACAAAGCATTTCTCACACCATTAGGAATAATTCTTCATTTCTCCCAGAATAATACAGATTGTGAGTTTATGTTTAAAAAAATATTAATTTGCCAATAAATCAAAAAAACGTGTTTGCTTTTAAGAGAAGAAGGAATAATGGTAGCCACTCCCAAATGGAAATGAGATTTTGAGTAATTTAATAAGGTGTATTTTCTCATATGAAAATGTCAGTACAACCATACTTATTCTGTATGTGTCTTTGCATTTTCTCAGATAATGAAATCCATTGGACTTTTTTTTTAAAAAATGTTATATTCGTTCTACTTGTTCGTGCAATCAAAATTTAAGTTAAATAATCTCACCGTACTTATCTTGTAAATTTCTTCAGATTTGCAGAAGACATAATTTTTTACAACTTTCTTTTAGTTTCATGAGGGACTTGGTTCAGGTTAACCTTTTCATATTTCTCTAGCTTCATGTAATCTTCCTGCCCTTCCCTCTGTCCTTTATCCTATTGTCCTACCTTTAGAATAATGAAATGAGTGGGACTGCCCCACACCACATTCCAGAAGAGACAATCCTAAGACCTTAGGTGTTCTGCTCATTTATGAGTCAGTCAGCAATTATAACCTAAATTTTGTGTTAGATGGTAATTAATGTAATTTATGATTGCAAAATTCAGACTTATTTCTGCTTTCAATTAGTTTAATAATATCTATTTCAGATTAAATGAACCTAATAATCCTTTCTTCTCTTTATTGTCTAACCTGTAAATAGAATAAAGACAAGAAAATATATGTTTCCATTGTGTGTTTAATCTATATGTATAAATTCATATATATGTATAAATTTATATTTAAATATAGAATTAGATCTATATCTATATTAATAAGCTTTATAACAGGATTAATCAGAAGATATTGAGACAAGAAAACTGGAGAGCATCACCCCCAGAAAGAGACAAATGTCAAAACCTTTAATAAACAGAAGCAAAGGGCTTCTGTTCATGGAGGAAGGCGAAGAACACAGAGAATTGAATTTCAATTTGTGGTTGTACAATGGTGCATAGATTATTAGAAAAATAAAATGCTAAGAGAAGAGGAAGGGACATTCAGCAGCAATTCAGAAGGGAAGGAAGCCCTTCAGAAAGGAAGATGATTCAAAAGCTTTCTAGAACCAGAGTTAAAGGAGATCATGGTCATTAGGGGCTAAGGCTTCAATGTGCAACAGGAGGAGAAAGGATGACTGGGAGATGATCAGAAAAAAAGTTAAAGAATCTTGGAGGGGAAAAGATGTTGGAATGAGCATGGGTGAGTGTAGTGCAAAGGGACATCCTTAAGAAGATGAGGTTTTATGAATAATATCTTTAAAGTCAGTCTTCCCAACGAAATGTACTGTATTGCTGAAATTAGGATAACTCACTTACAGACCTATGTTAATTACTTCTTGCCATTTTCACTGAATGTGTTTAAAGGGTATCAGCAGTAATGAATAATCAGTGATAAAAATGGAATATAAGTACCTCATATTACACCTTTTCTTGGGTATTGTATCATCACATATTTCCAGACTAAAGCTCTGTATACACTGTTGCAGCTTTTAGTTGTTTTAAAAAGCTATTAAGAATAATTTAATGGGGATAGAATAACAACAGAAGAAGCAAACAACTTTCATTGTTCCCTCAAGTTACTTATTTTGGATCACTAGGGGAAAATAGAGCTAAATCCTCATTCTTTGAACTTGTTGGAACAGCTTTATACTGACACTAATTAACTGTACTTTTTTCCATTAATTTTATTTCACCAGTCTTTCTTTATCCCCTCAAAACCAATCCAATCTTTCTCCATCTTCAAAAACTTTATTAAACGGTGAAAGAATATCTCCTCCTTTTTCTGCCTGATGATTTGAAGGAATGTCATAAAAAGCATTCCAGAGTATCTGAATGACTGAGGTTATCTGATGAGTTTAAAGTATCTGCTGTTTGCTACTCTATCCCTCTCATGTAGAACAAATATAAATGAGAAACATAATCACATTGTACGTACATTTTCTTTCCTTTCACTTTAACTTGTGTGACAGAGATACTGCATGCTAAAAAAGCCAGACTATTGTTTAAGTCATACTTTGAAAATTCTACTAGCTCTTAAGTAATCTGTAAAATTCTATAATATTAGAATGATATAATAATTCAAAATAAATGCATTAGAAATATATGTGCATATGTGTTTTGAAATTTTGCATATATATGAATCTATGCATATAGTCATTC
>VZTT01015592.1:14827-38110 GCA_013400855.1 Buphagus erythrorhynchus | reverse complement strand
CAGAAGCTAAAGGCTTTGAAAAGTTATTTTGTCTTTGACTTGTGCATTGTTTGTAAGTAATTTGAAAGTAAAATGTATGGCTGTTTTGTTCAGAGTACGCAAAAAAAAGCAATAATCAAAGTTTTGGGAATTTCTTTTGGAAAGTCACCAAAACTCAGTGCAATGATATTTTCTACATCCGCTTACTAATGAGTGTTTTGCTTTGAAATGAGTGGCTGAGTTTTCTTCTGAGGAAGAAACACTTCCCCACTTCCACCTGGGAGCCAAATCAGCAAAGCTGTGCAGCAGCCTGGGCTCGGTGCTCAGGAAAGCAGGAGCAGAGCTTTTGTGTAGCATCAGCTAAAGCCACTGTGCAGGCCCATCTGTTCTAGCTGATCACAGAGCTTGCTGGAAATTGTTTGTACTGTTATCTCTAAAGAATTATTTGGGCAGGTGTACTTAAAAACATGATTGTCTGGAACTGGGGACCAATATCTCTGCATTCTAGCTCATCAGAGACCACCTCATCTTTTTGGTATTTCTTTCTCAGGTGTTTCTTACAGAAGACCACGACCAAGCAAAAAACATATCCAGAGTTTTGGAAATGAAGTTTTATTTGTGTTGAAAGAATATATATCTTATGTTTGAATTTTGTCTTACGTTTATTTTTTATGATTGATTTTTGTCTTACATTTATTTTTTAACTGTATTCCCATTCCATTCATATTTCCTCATGGCTCAGGTTTTAGTACATAGCTTTTCTTGTTTATCAGAATCTCACAAATTGCATGTCCTTTACAGCCTTTTAGAAAAGGCTATAGGGAACTCGAGTTCACCCTGCCTGAAGATAAATCTGCAAAATCTTCAGCACAACAGAGCTCAGTGCTGAAATGCTTAACCCTTGAGTGTCCTGTTCTCTGCAAACCTTGACAAGCATCTGATGCCTGATACCTCATAGAAAAGCCTAAGCAAAACAAAAGCAACAAAATGAGTGAAAAAATTGCCAGATTTGCTTAGTGCTGCTGTTTAAGATTCTTCTGGAGTTCAGTGCTCAAAGCAGGAAAAGCAAAAACAACAGGAAACACAAAACCAAACCTTCCCTCAAGCAGAATCTGTACACAGCTAGTGGTGAGGGAGTTCAAGGGGGATGGGAAGAAACCTCTGCACAGTAAGGAGAGACTTTCTGAAGAGAGGAAAGAGTATATGTAAGGAAGTGCTGTAAGTGCAGAGATGCACAGCACTCACTCACTCTATGGAAATTGCTCTGCTTTGGATTTTTCACTAAACCCTGGAACAGTAGCTTGAATTTTATTCTTTATTTAGACAATCTCACAGTACTTAGACTAAGAGCCCTAAAAATAAACTTGGCCATCTCTCTGGGTCTTTTAGTAATTAAAGAAATTAACTGAAATAATATAAAAATGGAAGATGCAGGATAATTTTCACAGAAAAAACAAGAATTTGGAGAATTAAAACCTGTTTTAATGTGTGTGGCCAAGCTCCTATTTTGAAACCACAAGGAAGAAAAGGAATAAAAACCTACCTGCCAGGTAAGAGGTCTAGCACCTGGGTAAAATGGACACAGCTGTGGTCCTGGAAAGTCAATCATCAAGGCTTTTTGCAGCAGGTTTAATCTGAGGAGTTTAATTGGAGTTTAATGCAATTGATCTGGTTTCTCAGGGGAATAGGACAGGGAGAATCCAGAATGAGGATTAATTATGTCTGTGATTATAGCATAGACATAAGCAGTAGCAAGCACTTGGGGAAGCTGCAAGTGGAAGATTACACTGAGGTGAAAATTTTGCAGTACATTTTTTTCCGTATCAGAAACTAAAACTCCGATTGAACTTAACCTTTAGAGACTAATCCTGGTTATCCTATATGTGTATTCTACTGACTTTAAAATGTTGGCCTTACTGGAGAATCTTCTGATGAAACCAGACTCAAGTTTAAAAGACACCTTGTTACTGAGAAATGAAGAATTAGATGCAATTTCTATCCCTGGGAGAAACCATCAGACCAAATTAAGTACCTGTGCTGCTGATGGTGCCATAATGTTACCTGTGTAGTGAACCTTCATTGCACATTCTGCACTTTCTGAGGACCACCCCTGTAGCATGGGTCAAAAGGAGAAGTGGCAGGTGCCACCACAGTTTGTTATTCTTGTCTATGTACCCTCAAATTACCACATTCCTCACACCTCAGTGTTCAAGCTTAGACAGGATTTATCAAGGATATGTGCAAGATGTGCAAATCAAAGCCATATGTTGCAAAAAATCCCCCTAGATATGTTATGCCAGGCCTGTACTTAAACCTCTGAGATAATAAATGTATCTGGAAGGATCTCTCCAGATTTGAAAATGACTTGTTAAAGGGTTGGGTAGCTGATATGGCAGAAAATGCAACTAATTTTCATGCTGAGGTGTCTATGAAATATTTAAGTAATATGGCACAAATTAATCTCCTCCAATGTTTGACAAAGCAATGCACTACTTGGGTCAGAGTGTGGTTTTCTGTGTCTCCCTCTATAGTCAGTGGAAAGGAAAAGACACTTCAAGATGGCATTTCACACCACATAAGATCTGGTGCTTTGGAAATCTCTTTGCTGCACATGTGTTTTGAAGAGGTGAAACATGCCTAAATATATGCATGGAAAAGCTTGTAAAGCATGAGGTGAGGAGACAGATATCCTGAACAAAACTGGGAATAGATTGTCAGCTTTTACAATGTCAGGCTTGTCCTAGCTGAACAAAGGTTTGGATCTCTGTTCTGCAGAGAGAACAATAACTATTTGATATTCAGCATATGATGGAAGGGGGGAAATGGCCCACAGGAAAAAATAGACTGAGACATAGAGACCAGGGAACTTCTGAGAAGATCTATAGGGGTGATCATAGATAGACTACAGGGATTTTCCAAAGGCTGAATGAGCTGTGTCAAATTCTTTGCAAGTCAGAAAACCTCCAAAAATTGCTGTACTCAAAATAATACTGGAGAAACAGACACAACTTCCAAGGATGCAGAGAGGAAGAGATTTATTTTCAAACTTCTTTTTTCTCTTTTATTCTGTCCTACTTTGTTTTTTCTCTCTTTAGAAAGTTATAAATCATGAACTAGCAATTCATAGCTCTCTTTGTATTTCTGGTGTTCAGTTGAAGAGAACAGCAAAACTCTTCAAAGCCCTGGCTGGTTTAAATGTCCTGGCTCCCCACACTAGAGAGGTGTGAAGAGCTCTGTCCTGGTTACAGAAATTGGAGCTTTTGAAAAAGACAGATGCTATCTTTCTCATTTGCCTCTGGGCTCCTAATTTTCACTCGACTAAACAAAGAATAAGACTCTGGTTATCCTGTTACTGTACAGCAATGAATTTTATGGCAATCTTTTGCAGCAAAGCTAAGGGGTAGTTTGAGGAAACACCTTCCTGCCCTTTTTCAATCTCCTTGCCTACCCCCAACTCAGTTTTTAGCAGGCAGAAGCAAGGGGTCTCTGTCTCTTCTGCAGAAAAATTAATCTTTCTGAGTGGAAGTGGTTCTATGCCTCCTTTGAGCCCTGCAGGAATTCAGTGCAGCCATTTGGCTGCTGCTTTGTTTCAAGTGATGCCAGAGGGCATTGACATCCTTGGGACAATCCACCTGCCCAGACCAGCAGGAGCTCAGTGTGGCAAGGACCAGTAATGGCCAGTTGTCAACCTCTTTAACATATGGCATTGTCCACGAGAGAGGACACCAGGATAATCAGAAAGACCTTGAAATTGGTTGAAATTTCCATAGACAGAATTTGTAATCTGCCCCAATGCAGCAGCTATTATTCATTTTGAAATTCTGCAGCAATATATTTGCAGAGACTGTTTCACATCTTGAATTAATTAATGCCTGGGCTTTAAGGAAGCAATTCACAAGTAGCAACTGGGCTTGTTTAGCTCTTTTCTCTGGTTTCTTTTCATGTTCTGTTCTGCGCCAGCTTTTGAGAGTGATTTTTAATATCATTTTTTTGTGGCTAATGCAACAAACATGCTTCAAAATATTAATATTTTCAAGAGTTTTCTATAAAACTCTTGAAAAGATGCTATTTTTTTCTAGAGAAATAGAAGAAGCATTTTCCTTTCCTTGGCTCTGCTATGAAATGTTGGCCATTCAAACAGAATTAGTGCCAAGTAAATTTCAGTCATGCACTTGTAAAAGAATGTAGCCCCAAACTGCAAATTAAGTTTGAGAAATGTTTTTAAATATATTTCTGAAATTTAAGTCATGGTTTCCCTTCTTTTGGCTCTAAGGTCTTCAGATTGCAGTCTGTCATCATCTTCTCTCCCTCTCTGGTCAGTGGGAGGAGCACGTACCTTGGGATGCACAGGAGAGTTTACATGGGCTGGGTTGGTGCTTCTTTGGTTACATTAACTGAATAAAAGTTAAGAAAAGTAATGGTTCTGCTGCACAACTTCCTTGGCTCTTCTCAGGCAGTCATCTCAAGACTTTCCCTGAAAACTCTTCTTAGAAACAGAGATCAGTGTTCTCCATCCCTGCATTACATGGTACCAAACTCCAGATTTGTTTCCTCTTTAATTCACATAAATTTTTGCAAAATAAGTAATTGCTGTCTATCGGGTGTCCAAACAAAGCTTCTAGGTGAAAAGCCAACTGTGACATTGTACAAATTGCAGGCTCCCCAAATATATATATTTCTTCTTATCTTGAGAAAAGAAAAAGCTTCAGTTGTTCTGGTATTTTATGAGTGACCTTTTGTTTTGGGACAGAGATCAAGGAGAACAAAAGTCAAAGCAGAATTGGCCACAGTATGTCACCTTTTCCCAATGGAACATTAAAAATTCAAAGTAACAACCAGTTCCCAGATCACTGACTTACCAAGTTAGGAGAAGCTTTATCATTCTTCCCCAAGTCCTAGGTAGATGACAAAGAAGGTCAGGAGACCACCACCACAGAAGACTGTTGTCTCATTGAACAGTCACACCACCTCAGAGTTACTGCTTGGTTTTGTTCATAGGGCTGCAGGATACACATTACTGAACAAGAACAGTTGGCCAGAGTAGAAACTGCAGTGTAGGAGGCAGAAGAGGAGGTTGGATCATGTAACATCTGCAGAACTATAAAAGTGCACAGTGTGGCTTTCTAAGGCTGAGCCAAAAAGAATAAAAGAAGGACTAAAAATACAGATATCATAGAGGGGGAAAAAAATCCCTAACCCCACAGCATTATGCTGACCCAAAAAATGAGCACTGAACAACATGTGAAATATGATTTAAATATGACATAGTTCCAGAGGGCACCTTCAGCAGCACAGGGATTGCAAAAAACCTACTGGAGCTGTCTGGCTTAGGACTGAGGAAAGCACATCCTCTTGCTGAATGTGTGACAAGCTTTCCAGCAGAAAATGGGCTCCTCATTTTCACTGAGGTGCCTGATGATGCCTCACTTAGCTCAACTGAGGACTTTTTCGGTAGGTTAGCTTTTGCACAAAATCCCAAAATGACCAGCAGCCTAAGCTGTCTTGAGGATGTGCACCACTGTGCAGGAAAGGACTGGAATGGCTGCATTTCTCACTATCTCTAGTGTAGTTGATCTCAGGCATAGGAAACTGATGTTTTTTTGATGTTTCAGAGGGAAAATTAAGCCAACAAAGCCCATGGGCTAAATTCACACAGAGATGTATGCATTGTTGCAACAAAGAGCTCTGGGAGCAGCATTTGTACAGCTGAGGTAGCTGCTGAAGCTGGAAGGGCTGATGGGCAGTGCAGGGCTGAGGTCTGTGGCCAGGCACCCTGCTGTCTGCTGGGCTTGGACATCCTGCTGCCTGGCAGGGGGCTTGGGAGGGCGTGGGATTCACAGCCTGAACTTCCACAGGTACCCACCAGCTGGTGACAGCCAATAGGGGGCTGTGCAGCCTGCTCCTGAAAGCACTTAGTGGAATGTGAGACCACTCTTGAGGTCTGTCTGAGACAGAGAACTCGCAGGATTTGAATTCAAAGTGCCTGTTACAGGGAGGAGCACACTAACCGTGAGGATAAGAATAGGCTGTTCTCTCTCCATCTGTTTCAAGTAGGTCACCACCAACCCAAATGCAAACTCCTGTAAGCACTGGAGGGCTCCTCTCCTCTGGAACAAGGAGAGAAAAGTGAAAGGAGAGATCCCAGTGTTCAGGGAATGCCCATATATTCTGCTTTCTGAGGAGTATATGCGTCCTCTGAAGATATGTATTGAGAGATCACTAAACAGCCATTGTAAATTCCCCTGGCCAGCATAGAAATGTGTCTCATTACTCAGTAATTGAGCTTAGCTTCTCCTCTTAAAAAGAGTTATTAGTAGTTAGATGATTATTTTAATGATTCTATTCATATGATATTAAGCAGGACTCTCTGGTACCCACAAAATACAGCGATTTTAATTCATCATCATGGCAATTTGGGAAAAAATTACATTAAAAATTGCATGGCAGTATTGAGAATTTCTGCAAGATTTGTCCTGTAATTGGTTTCTTTACTCCATATGTAATTAAAAGAAGTTTTGACTACTTAAAAGAAAGCATTACTATCTTAAAGAGATTAAAAGTATTCAGTAATATCTCTGTATGCAATATTTTTTGGGAGTTGCCTAGGAAATTGTTTATCTGCATGTAGGAGGGATATAATTTTTAGTCTGAGACACAGAATATTTATCACAGCTTTTAAAGTATTTTTCTGCAAGAAGGTAAGAAACAGGCTCTTTAATCTTATTGATCAAGATATAAGTCAATGCATATCTGAAAGACAGTCCAAGTATGGATTAGGCTACACCAAAAGAAGCAGATCTGGTTTATGTATGTAAATCAAAACAAATCTGATACTACTAAGAAATATTCACTGAATCCTCCAGGAAAGTAATTTTGAAGATTTTATTTTGGAAATAACAGGAAATGGCAATCTGTGAAGGATAGCCATTCACATTTCATTTAGGATTAGAATCTGCCAGGTACTTGAGCATGTTACAGGAACAGCAAAGCTGGGATGAATCCGCTGTCCTTTCTACCTTACATAAGACAGGGAGACATTGCACATCCTGCAGCTGAGAGCACAGCATTACATCATCCCAGCCTCATGGCTTTTGGTGCCCTGAA
Organism: Buphagus erythrorhynchus; assembly: GCA_013400855.1. Classification (NCBI taxonomy): domain Eukaryota; kingdom Metazoa; phylum Chordata; class Aves; order Passeriformes; family Sturnidae; genus Buphagus; species Buphagus erythrorhynchus. The sequence continues at coordinate 31,027 of VZTT01015592.1, read as the reverse complement.
CAATGCAGGGAAAGGACCCTGTTCTGTTTCTAAAGCTCCAGGCTAAATAGTTATTCTGAAATATATAGGACATGGAAGGCAAAAAAGGAAACAAGCCAAACCAACGAAACAAAAAAAACAAAACAGTTTCTGTTTTGCACATAAGCTTTGCAACAGAGCTGTTCAGCTGTTTGAGAAGCACAGAAACATAAGGAATTACCTACGATGTGTCTTCAGTGCTCCATCTGTCCTGTTCCCAAGAATGACTGTTGGAGATGCTTTTTGGAAAGAGAGCATGAGCAGCCCCGCTCCCCACAGGTCATTGCCCTTGCTGTTCCCAAAAATTAGATTAGGGATGTTACAGGGTCCATCCCTGCATACACCTTTGTAATCTGGCTGTGCATCTGTTGTCTGTGACCTTGCCTAAGAGCTTTTGAACATGCTTAAAGTATCAGTCTGCAAAACCCATCATAACAGAAATTCTCATTACTCTCTATGTAAAAAAGGACTTTCTAATTTTATCTTCACTGCCAATCAGTTGCAGTGTTCCTTATTTGTAATATTGCTGGACTTTGTGAAGGCCAGATCCATACTCAATCTACATAACCTTCCATATTTAAAGTTGCCCTTTTTTTGAGCAGAAAGTAGGACCAGATGGCTTTTTGAGGTCAGAAGATGATCTCCTGACATCTCCATATAGTTAATCTTCCATCTTAACTTACTGTACTGTTCATGTTTTTTGTAAATCCCAACTGTATCACTCTCCAGCCTTCCCTCTGGCAAATTGAAGTTTCAAAACATCTTGTCTCTCTTCCTAAGGCAGCTACTTAAACATTTTAGATGCCCTTCTCTGTAGTTTCTATAATTCCACTTTGTCTTTCTTGAGAAAAAAAAAAAAGGAAATAACCATCACTACATACCATAATAAAAAAAAACACTTCGGGCATCCAAAAGTTTTATTCAATATCTGTTTTCATCTGAATAGCCTTCCTTACACTGCTCACTGCTCTGTTGTCCCACTCAAGCCATTTCTGCCACAGATTCAGAGGCCTGACACTGATGGCTCTAAGACCTCTCCTCCTGAGCTGTGGATGTTGCATTCCCTAAGCTACATGACATGGCTTTCTGTGCTTCATGCCTGTATGACAACCCAATTTTTACATCTTGGTTTTGACTAGTGTCCTTAATAAACCAGATTTCCTGCTTGATGTTTGTAATACAGCACAGAAACAGGAATACAATGTAACCATAAGGGTTTCATGTGGTTTTCTGAGAAAAAAAAAAAGGTAAGGAAAAGGATTGGATAAAACAACACCAGCTCCAGGGCTCCAAAATGATCCAAAATGAGCAATATGAAGTGACAAGTTTTCTATGTTCCAGTAATTGTAATGCTGTCAGATTGTAACACACATCTATTCATCTGATCAAACGTTATGCAATCTCTGTGCTGTTTACTATTATGGTGACTTTGCTTCTCTGTATACAGGGTTGCTCTGATTTTTTTTTAACCAAGAACAGCATTCAATGTCTTTGCTATCCACAGAGTGTAGTAGCATCTTCCAAATTACAGGTCTTATCGCTTGAACAGAATAGTATTTAGAGGTTGTACAAGTGTGTTTGCTAATTAATCCATGAATAAAATTTAATTAAAACTACCTTCTTAAAAAAGTTAATCATGTACAGGACTCCTTTTATCTTGCACGATCTTAATAATTGACTAACATGGATTCTTCAGACATTCCTGAGTTTCAGTAATTAGTTTCAATTAAGATGCTTGTGACTGTCATATACAATCTTTGTTACTGGTGAATAATAGATGAAATCAAGTCAGCAGATGGTTGCTCTGATAGTATGACATCTAGGCATAATCTCTCACATCATTCTGATATCAGAGATGATGCAAATGTTCATTATCCCTTCTCACCACTTCATTTACATTCTGCGCCTTTCTTTTTGAAAAGAATCCTCAATAAAAGCTGCTTCTCAAGAATTTATATAATTATTAGTAGACGAATGTATTTCAGTGAAGTTGCACTGGGTTTTTTACCAACAGATTCTCCCTTACTAAACTAAAGCAATTTTAGTCTATTTTTATCCTTCCGAGAACTAAATGAACAACGAATCATTGGTGAACTTGGAAGAGCAATGTGATGTCATTAAGCAGGTGGGTGGTAGGGCATTTACAGCCTCTCCACGGGAAGTGTTCTGGTGAAGGGTTAGACCACACATACCTTCGCCTGCAGAGCTGGGAGGATGTTGCTTGGGGAGTGCTGAGGCAGGTTACAGGAACAGATGGCTTTTCCAAGCACGAGTCTCACCTGCTGCCAGCTATTTCTTGCTGCTCAGGGTGGTTCTTGTACAACATGTGCCACCAGCTTCTAAAAAAAGTACCTTCAAGGAACATGGTAAACACACATCCTATGCCATAACACATCATGTTACCAAGTTGTAGAAAGAATTTTTTACAGCTGTCTGCAGAGACATTACAGTCTGAGACCGTATCTCTAATATTTTAATTTCTAAGGGGTTGCTTTTGTCCATAGTTTTCCTAATTTTATTTTTTCTGTGGCTGGATTCTGATCTCCTGGCTCTGCAATCTTTCTTGCTGAATTTTGCTGTGAGAACTTCAGCCAGAAATCCATGGGACCTTGGAACAAGCCAAGAATAAAACAGTGCTCAGGAGGAGGATGTATAAAATGAATGCTTACCAGTAAAAGTGAATCAGAAGACTGATGGCAAGTTTTGCTAAGATTGCATCTGGTAATTTATTAAATTAAAAGTGGTATCACCATTGAAGTTTTAAAGCAGTTTGCAATCAAGATTTGACTGTATGGCTGAGGGAGAAGAATTGTTCTAACTGGCCATACACCTTGTTTAGACTGTTTGTCAAATTTCTTATGTTATAATTTGAATTGGGTTTGCATGGCAAGGATTTGGTAGTGGGGGCAGCTACATGGGCAATTTCTGTGAGAATCTGTCAGAAGCTCCCTGTGTCCAATAAAGCCAATGCCAGATGGCTCCAAGATGGACCTGCCAAGGCCAAACCCATCAGCGATGGTGGTAGCACCTCTGGGATAAAAGAGATAAGAAGGGGGAAAATACTCCTGTGCAACTGCAAAAGGAGAGAGCCTGCAGACCCAGGGTCAGTGCAGGAGGGGCAGGAGCTGCTCCAGGCGCTGGAGCAGAGATTCCCTGCAGCCCTGGTGCAGCCCATGCAGAGGCAGCTGTGCCCCTGCAGCCCACGGAGGAGCATNGCCCCTGCAGCCCAGGGAGGACCATGGGGGAGCAGAGATCCACCTGCAGCCCAGGGAGGAGCCCACAGTGGAGCTGGTGGGTGCCTGAAGGAGCCTGTGAGCCTGTGGGAAGCCTGTCCTGGAACAGGCTCCTGGCAGGAGCTGTGGCTGTGGAGAGAGGAGCCCACACTGGAGCAGGTTTGCTGGCAGCACTTGTGTCACTGTGGGAACAGTGACATGCTGGAACAGCCTGTTCCTGAGGGACATCCCTTGGGAGAGTTCACATTAGGGCAGAGGAAGAGTGTGAGGAGTCCTCACCTGAGGAGGAAGGAGTGGCAGAGACATGTAATGAACTGACCAGTGCTGCTGGGGGGGCTGAGGGGAGAGGAGGGGTGGGGGGAAGCTGTTTTAAGATTTGGTTTTTATTTCTCTTTACCCTACTCTGATTTGATTGGTAATAAATTAAACTAATTTTCTGAATTTGAGTCCAGTTTGCTCATGACAATCACTGGGAAGTGGTCTCTCCCTGCCCTTATCTCAGCCATGAGCCTTTTGTTCCATGTTCTTTCTCCTGCCCAGATGAGGTGGGCAGTGATAGTGTTTTTGGTGCCATCCAACCAGGGTCAACCCATCACATATGTAAATATCTGTTTACTCTCTGAGAGTGGGACGCATTAGTAGATGTTCCAGGACAAAACTTTTAGGAAAATAAATAGCTTAAAGGAAAAATTTTATGTTGAACTGTAACTTCATCCAGTTTAATTTCTCCCTTCTGCTTGTATATAAATCAATAACTAATTCTTATCTCATCCCATTTTAATTACAAAGAAAGAGAGTTATTAACTTGATTCTAAACACTATAGGAATACGTAAAGATTTTCTCTAGAAATACTTGAACATCTAGACTACAAAATGTAATTATGGTCACTCTTCCCCTAATGATGTAATTATGACCTAAGAAACAACATTTATCAGGTTGCAGGGACTGTCCAGCTTACTTTCTGAGAGAACAAAAGCGAATTGAACCAACAGGGTGCAGTAGTATAAAAATGTGAAGTCTATAAAAACTAACCAGTGGAGACTCCATGCTACTCCATGTAGCAGGGTCAGATTAGACAGGTGACAGAAAATATGGTCTAAAATATTTGGTCTCTAAACACAGATCTTTAGTGTTGTCCTGCTCAGAGGGCTGTACTTCTCTCTTGAAAGACTTTTCAGAGCACAGTGAATCATCTACAGAATTAATTTTTTAAACCGGAAATTGCTTAACTTGGTTACTATGGATGCTCTGCAGAATCAGACTTAAAGAAATGTCTTGCCTTGTATAACCCATACCTTAATTCGCTGAGATACTTCTACCCTATTCTTAACACAATTTCTACAATTTAGCACTTTGATGTTTCATAATAGAAGATAATTGGGGCTTTGTCATCAATGTAGAATATTGTGCCAGATCATGAATTTAAATAGTAAAGACAAAATCCAAAGTATAATTTTGAAGGTTTTTCATTTTGTTTTTGCTTAAGTCTGGTCAAAATATTCACACTTGCAGCTGCTGTGCAAAATGACGTATACCCTGACAGCAGATAATCTCACAGGTCAGCTGAAAAGATATTTATATCACACTAATGATGCAGAAGTATACAACTATATTGCTCAGAAACCAGAAGTCATAAAGCAAGGGGCAGTGTTCTTGAAGTTCCTTTCATAATATGCATTCCTCAAAACCTCTGATGCCACCCTGATCATTAAGTTTACTATTTTTATCTTTTTAAAGTTCATCGCCACTTCAAGTATTGCTGTATGAAGTGAGAGCTTGCAGGAATGGATGCTTCATTACCTCAGCCCTGTTGTGCTTTTGTGAATTTGCCTTTTAGTAAGTTAGTTTGAAGGCAGAAAATTATTTTGCCCTTTAGCAATACTTCTCAACAAATTTAAGAAGGCTTGTTCAGAGCAGCTTTAAACATTGGCTTAAGCACAATTGGCTACACTGTGCTACGAGGTTGTGTTATGGCATTATTGGAGTCCCAGACTTCCTCTCAGCCAACTGGATCCCTCCTGGATGAGCTCCCTCTGGCTAACACTGAGTGCTCTTAATCATGATGCTCCAAATAGCTGAATCTTTTTCAAGAGCTGCTCCTAACTGTGGCTATGTTTTGTACTATATATTGTTGATGACATATGACAAATACAATTTTCCTATGACATTTCACAATAAGAGTGATAATTGCTTTCCTTTTTGTTTTTCAGTACAGTAGATCAAGAGCTGCTATGAGGAACAAGCATCATAGTAATTATATCTCTGGATATATCTCTGGTGTGAGGAGGAGAAAGGAAAGGATGTTACAGGAGTTGGAAAACTGGACTTACCCAGCATAGACATGAATGGAAATATTTCAGAGTTTAGGCATAGCTATTTTGGGACTGCTTGCATCCTGGTATACAATTCCTTAAACTATTGTATTCTGTGTTTTTAACTTAATTCTGAAACATTTTTGTTTGGGAAGTGAGAATTCTGGAATTCAAATAATCATTATTTCCTAGGAGGAAATCAAAAGTGGTGGAAGAGCATCTGTGTTAAATGGTGTTGCTAAATGCTCTCACCTAGGGTGAGAGCAGACCTTGAGGTACTGCTTGTTTCCTGTCCCAGAGGAAAACCCAGAGGTTTTTCTCTGCTCTGCCCAATTGTATCATGGGACAACTGAGGAAATGCCATCTAGAATTTTTCTCACAATCAGCATGGAATTGGTTTGGACCAGGTGTAGCAGTGGGACTTGTCAGATGGATCTGCACTCATGTTTTTCACAGTATTTTAAGGAACAGCCTCATGTCATTGTGTTTAGTAATTATATTTATGGGAAATTATTGATGAATCAGTAGAATTAATGAACTTCTGAGAAGAAATTCAGATGGGGTTGAACTGAATGAGCTAGTTTAGCCTGGAATTTAATTAGCTTGGCTTGGCTATTCTCTGAAAGAACAAGCAGTTCCAATTGAACCATTCAGGTCTCTTGGGCAAATATGTAATAAAGTATTTTTCTAATATAGTTCATTATTTAGCTGAGAAATCAGAATGAAGAAAACAAATTAGTAAAAAGTTACATCCTTTAAAAATTATTTTGTCTTTCATTACAGGAAAACATTTCCTAATTAAAATTCATATTATCTACTAGAGTTCATAAAAGTACATAATTTAAATATGTTAATACTGGGCTATTTTAAAAACACAATGTATTTAAGATTATATTATGCAAATAGTGTTTTTTAATGTGCACTGTTTACCCCGAAGATTTAACCAGCTCCAAAATATTTAAAGTAGTTTCAGTAAAACACAATTCTTTTCTGAGAAATTCTGCTGCTCCTGCTGAAAAGGTGTCTGCACTTTACTTAGTCTGTGTGGGGTCTTATATTGTCCTTCAGCACTATAGCAACCAAAAATTTCCTACTACTGTCTTAAGGGACTTGACCAACCCTTGATATTCTTTCTTACTCTTTCCTCCAGAGACATACAGCCAATGGCCGAGGCAAAACAAAGATTTGAGATGTCAAACATGAAAAACTTGGTATAAGTGTAAACACTTACAGGACAAACTAAGGACCAGGTCTGAGTACATGTGGAAATAAATGGGCTCTGGTAGCCTGCATCTTGTGGGCAGCAAGGCAGGGAAATGAAGATGCTGGAGGAAAGGGAAGGAGGGAAAAAGAGAAGGGCTGAGAGCAGACAGTGTGCTTAAATGGCTTTATATTTACGGGACAGTGAATGTTACCAGAGCTGTATAATACAAACACACTGGGAAAAAAATCCTCTAAAAAATCAACCACAGAATCTTCCAAATGCTGATAAAAAAGGAGTGGAAAATATTCCTATTCACTCCAAAGGGAAATTTAAAAACATTTCTTTATGTGTAAGCTCAAACATAATATTACTCCTAAATTTTTTTTCTATTTTTCTGCAAAATTGGTGCAATTGGCAGCAGTGGATGATACCAGGCATGAATCATACATCCTAGTATAGAAAGAGAGAGTTCCATTGATACAAACCCTCCTACCTGGGACTTCAATGCTGTGCAGTAGTCCTCTTTCTCAGTCACATGCCAGTGGTTCTGAACCATGGAATATTTCTCGAAATGTCTGCTTTTCTGCAAGTTTTTGAGAATTTCATCAACAGCTGCAGATGGATCATACCCCCAGCATCCCCAGCACACCCATAGTGTGGCAGCAGCAGCCACAGTGCAGCTTCAGAGTGTGCAGAAACAGCCCCTGCATCAGCTGCATCTTCATTTTTTTCATTTTTTTTTTTTCATTTTTTTTTGAGATGTCCTTACAGCCACTGGGGCCACAAGAGCAGAGGTTTCTGCATTTCCCCTGGGTCACAGTGAATACATGCTTCTGACACTGTAATGGCAGTAAGCTTTCAGAGGAAGGTGTAGATTAGAGAAGGTGTTTTTAACTGTTTCTGATTATTTTTCCTTTTTTAGACCTGCTGTGAATTAGTGCTATTAATTACCTTTACTTTATCACATTAAACATCAATCATTGGTCTTTGAAGCAAAGATGAATATTTGTAGGGATGGCTAATTTACTGATACTGGGAGCTGTGATCTGAACCAGAACATTCAAGACAGGTTAAAAAGTATATGAAATAGCCCCTGAAGGTCGTTTTTATGGGGAATTTGAAACAAATTAAAATCTCTAAAAGATCAATATTCTCCAATACTGAATTTTACATTCACAGCTAGTATCCAGACATACAATTACTATGATGTTTGTTTCTCATAACAACTCTTGATCTGCTGTACTGAAAAACAAAAGGGAAAGCAATTATCATTCTTGCTGTGAAATTTCATAGGAAAATTGTATTTGTCGTATATCATCCACATTATATAGTACAAAACATAGTCACAGTTAGGAGCAGCTCTTGAAAAAAGGTTCAGCTAAGTGGAGCACCATGATTAAACAAATCCTATAGAAAGAAAACAGGAAATTCAAACATTCACGTTAAATGCCTAAAACCCCATATATGGAAACTAGATTTATCTGGTTTCCCTGGGTGAGGATACACAACTGCAGTGTGAGGGTATTTAAGCCTACAAACTGTAAATAAAAGAAAGAAGTGTTTCTGAAAGCCCTTCTCTCCTGCACTGCACAGGGGCTAAAGCAGTAGCCAAAAAAGTACAGAAAAGAGTTTTAGGTCCTAGATTCAAAGGACTCAAACTCATGTATTTTTATTCAGAGAAACAAAACCAATGCCATAAATGGTCCAAGCTATAGGGCTCTAAGCTAAGCTGAAATATGAATGTTCATTATCTGTCCTGTTGAATCTGTGCCTTTACACTGAAAGGCTGGGAGGATGCACAGAGAGCAAAGTGGGAAGTTATGTGAGTTCACAGCCATTTGGAAGAAAGAGCAGAGAGTTTTAGCTATGGGAGTGCAGTGGGATCTGCTAATGTGATCTAGATGGAAGATAAAGTGCTTGGGAGGATCAAAGAGAACTAAGACTGTGTGTACTCAAAACTCAAAAGAAATCAAGGATGTTTTAAACAACTAATTCAGAAAGAAAACAATAGATACTGGAAAACAATTTCCTGACTATACAAGCATACTCATGAAATACGGGCAAAGTTTTTAGTAGAATAGCAGAACTTGTCTTCCAAACAGATCTGCTTGAAGTGTGAGATATTAATTACAAATGCAATATGTGAAGTTTGCATAAGAATTCTATAGCTTTTGCAGAGCTTCCAATGGGGGATTGTAAGTAGAGAAAAAAATAGATGGAATTTTCATGGCAGGAAATTTTCTACAGACGTTATTTAACCTTAGGCAGCCCAGCAACAGCCTCAATTCTTCCCTGTTTTCATTTCACATACTCATTTGGGGATCTTAGATACCTCTTATGTTTAAGCCAAGAGAAATTAGGCAAGAAGCAGTAAAATTATGAAAAAAAATTCACTTAAATATTTAATTAAACTCAAACTTCTATAAAAAATAATAATATTTTTCAGAAGAATTGTACTATATTGTACTGGTGCCTTCCCCCTTTTCAGTTCCTAGATATAGTTTTGTATGTCTTTCAATAGTTAAAGAGCCACAAATACACATTTGGCATTTTTGCTCATTGCAGGCTCTGATGTTTCCCATTGCCTGTACTACCAAAGTAGCAGGAAAGAATTCCAGCTGTTTCACAGTCATAACCAAATCCCTTCTACATGTTACCCACACCTGGTGTAAATGAACAACAACCATTTGGGGTTGAGCTGGACAAATGCTCATGTGGTGGTTGTTATCTCTTGCAATAAAATCATATAATGTCTTGGGTTGGAAGGGATTTTGAAGATTCTCCTGTTCCAGCCCCCTGCCATGGAGAGGGACACCTTTCACTAGACCTGCTTGCTCAAGGCCTGGTGTTGAACACTTGCAGGGATGAAGCATCCACAACTTTTCTGAGCATCCTGTCTCACTACCTCCAGAGTTAAAAATTTCTTCCTAATATCTAATCTAAACCTTCCCTATTTCAGTTTAAAGCCATTTCTTCTTATCCTGTCACTACATGCTCTTTTATTAAGTCCCTCCTCTTGTTTCTTGTAGACATCTTTCAAGTCCAGGAAGGCCCCATTTAGGTCACCCCTAAGCCTTCTCCATTCCAGACTGAACAATTCTCCCAGCATTTCCTCACAGCAGAGGTGCTCCATCCCTCTGTTCATCTTGGTGGCCTCCTCTGGCCTGGCTCTAACAGCTTCATGTCCTTCCTGTGCTGGGACCCGGAGCTGGGTGCAGTGCTCCAGGTGGGGTCTCAGCAGAGCAGAGGGGCAGAATCCCCTCCCTCACCTGCTGCCCACACTGCTCTGGATGCAGCCCAGGGCACTTTTGGCTGCAAGGGCACATGGCTGTGGGTCATGTCTCACCCACAGCACCCCTGAGCCCTTCTCAGCCAGGCTGCTCTGGATCTGTTCATCCCCCAGTCTGTGCTGGTACTGAAGCCTTCTCCACACCAGGTTCAGCACCTTATACTTGGCCTTGTTAAGCCTGATGAGATCCCCATGGGCTCACTTCTTGAGCTTGTCAGGTTCTCCTGGATGGCATCCTGTCCTTCAGGTGTGTCAATTCCAGCCCTCATTTTGGTGTCATCAGAAGGTTCCAGGCCAGCTGTTTGTGTCTATGGCTAGTGCATTGCCACGGAGCTGTGCTAGACCTTGCCTCAGCCCAGCTCAGACACCATCCAGTGAGTCTGGCTGGCAGGTAAATGCTGAGCTACACTATTGCCTGGACCTGAGCTATCACCAGCACTGAGAAAATGTTTTGCAGTCCCAAAAGCAAGTGGGACTGTTGCTGTGTTCCCATGCCTTGGCAGACAGCACCAAAATCCTCAAGAGAGATTGTCTTAAAACACCAGTATCGATTTTAACTCCACTTGATGTTCTCCCGAGGCCAGTCACTGGCTTACTGCCACCCACAGCAAGACTGTTCCCTTGAGCAATAACTCAAATGTATTTCCCACTTGGTGCTGGCCAGTAACAGTTCTAAGGGAGAAATCATTATCTGTCGAGCATTCCAAGTAGATGATCTTCACAGATAAGAGCAGGAAAAAGAGGAAGATCTCCCAATCAAGTTGATTCTGGAGAGATTCAAGCCTCTTGTAGTCAACAGCTTCTAAAACTGGGATAGGTGCTGGGAGTCTGCTGCACCCAAAGGATTTGGGTAAAGCAAACCCTCCATGGTAGCTTCTCCTTGATTTCTAAATAAAGTTTATTTCTCATGTGGTTTCTGTCGGGTGTTTTATTAGTCCCAGTTGCAATGGGAACATAAAGAGATCCATGCTGGTTCACTGTGAAAGGGAGAGGATTTTCTGCCAAAACAAGACAGCAAAAATATACAAATATACCTGTTTATTTCTCAGTTCTAAAACTTGCTATTTTTTTTTTTCTGAACGGAGAGGAAATCTTGCATAGTTCTATACAGTCTGTGAGTATCATTAAAGCTGTATTCTATACTTAGTGAAATAAGCCAAACAAGGTCTTTTTATATATCTTAAGCTGTTACCTTCTTGCTAGAATGATAATCACAGGTGTCTTTTTTTTTCATACCTTTTTTCCCAAATCTGTTGTTCACACATTTCTGTTGTACTTCACACTGGCATACAGCTTGGCAGCGACTCAGCTGTTGCTGGAGTTGTTCTTGTGTGGTTTTGGCTATCATACCCTACCTCCCAAGATGCCTTTTTAATTGATTTCATTTTATTATTGAAAATTAATTTGAACATTATAGGCACAGCCTTCAGAATCATTTGCTCATGTTTGCCAAAGCGCTTTCATGGCCCAAAGTAGGGCATCATAATTATGTATACTTGGCATAGTTCCATTTTCTGTTTTACAATTTACCTTTTTCATCTGATTCCAATCTTTATGTAAACAATAAAAAAGGATGCTAGCATGCATAAATAAACTGCTGTTTATATTTGCATATATGTATGTATGTGTATAATTTATTAAAACTTCTATTAAAAAAAGAAAAACTAAGTATATTTGCCCCTAGTTGCACAGAAAGTTGTCACTTTTGGAGTATTATATATAGTATTGTAGGATTCAAGAAACATGAATTCAGTTTCTAACTCTCTCATCAGATTTCTGCACAATTTTTAGATTTTGCTCCCTGATTCAGTTTTCCAGCTGTAAGTGGATGATCACATTATCCACTTTGCTTGTGTAGCTTGTTCATTTTCCTGGCTTTTGGGGGGAACACTCAGCTGATGGACACATGAAGTGTATATCACAGTGTCTTTGTCTCAATCCAACCAATCTCTGTACTGTCACTGAACTGAGGAGCAAAGGAGCAGAATAGGGTTTACAGGTGTGTCCACTGGAAGCACATGTATCATATTTGGCTTTTTGAAATCAGAAAATGCTGTTGTTTTGCCTTCTAAATGTTTTTTGCTGGAAGCTTTCCAAAAAAAGTGTGTGATTTACGTAAGTATTGAATTATTTATAATTAACTTGAAACATTAGTTTGAGACTGATGAAAAGTAACATATTTCTTTATTTTGAATGGAAATTAATCATTAATTGAAAGATAAGTGTAATACATTATTTATCCCCAATTTTCATTGATGCAGCCTGGTTAAATTATATGAGTACATAGAGATGAATAAACAGCCTTTTTCAAATGGAAATGAGAAACCCATGATTTTTGAACTTTAATATCTTCAGCTTTTGGAATCTTTGCTGTAAATAAGGAATAAGAGCTCAAAGGAACAAAAGTTCCTTTGCTTACTTAACCAAACTGCTACTATAAACACCTGTGCAGAACTTTTAAACACTACTGTAGTCTTTAAAACCTATTTATAGTGGGGTTCCTATTTTTCCCATTCTTGGAAAAAGCTGCATGAAACTTGACCTAAAATCTCAGCAGTTTCTCAGGCCAGACCATTTGCTCTCAGACCTTGTGGTCAGCTCATCTTGTCAGAGCAGGGTGTTCATAATGCCAGAGTCGTGGGCTCAATCACTGTATGGGCTGCTCTTCACTTAAGTGTTGGACTTTGTGATCCTTGTGGGTCTCTTCTAACTCAGAATGTTTTGTGATTCCACCTGCAGGGTTCTGTGTGATAGGGATCTTCAGCCCTCAGCTGGCAATTCAGCCAACCAAACAGATTGAAATAAGACTGGAGATTTTTTGGGTGTGTGTATACTGGAAGGAGAAGGGTTGAAGGGATGAGGCTTTGGATTTGGGAAGATGATTTTTGTATCTCTGTGCTTGGACTTCAATTTTATTTTATGAGCTCCTGCTACTGCACTGGCTTTAGAGTGCCTGTCTTTCTACTTTCATAAGAAGGGTCTGGTTTAGCTCAGGCAACTAACTCCAGGAGAAGATCAGTGGTTAAAATACCCCACCTCAGCCTACCATTCCTGCCTGGCAGAAATTAAAGCCTAGTAAATACACTGGAAAAATAGCCCAGTTCTCTTGGCAACAAATCTTCAGAAGAGCTTTAAAAGTGCATTCATTTTGTATTTCTCACACTGTGCAATGGAGACTCTGAATGACACCTGCTGGGCTACCCTTCTCTGCTGGACATCTAATGAAATCCTTCATTAGATTAATGATAATACAGATGACTCCAGAGTTTACTTCCAAAGACAGATTTCAAGTGGCTCACCTTCCTGACATTCATAACAGCAGGGAGTCTGATCCCCATCCATGCCTGGCTTGAAAGCTCAAGGCTTTAAAGCTGTCCCTTGCTCTAAGCTGTACTTGCTGTTCTATCACCAACAGAGAGAAACATCAAATCCTTGCATTTGGGTTTTCTTCATCTCCTGACCTCTGAGCTTTCTACTGTTGTCTAAAAATATTTCCAAAGTTGGCACATTGAACCCCCTTCTCAATTCATACTCTGGTACAAAGTTTTTTGGAAGAGCTGGCATCTGAGAATGCATCTGTGAGCACCACAGTGATGCCCAGTTGTGTGACCTGAACCCTGACTTACCATCAGGGTCACAGCTGTGCCACAGCTAGGGCTGGGTTTAGAGTAAAGCCCCAGTAAAGCACATCCACACTCTGTGTCCAGAAAGCTCTGCCAGGCAGCTGTCCTTCATGATACAGTAGATTGCAAACTTGCTACTTTCTTCTATTTTCTCTTCCAACAAGAGTAACGCAGAATCACTAGTTCTGAGATATTTATTCAGCATTAGGCATGGATAATTTTTCCTGACAGATATCTTAAAATGTAGCTTTAAGCACACATGTATGCATGTACAAGACATTGTTAAACACTTCATGATGCCCTCATAATATGTTGTTTTGAATCTTTATTATCATTTAGGATGTACTTTATTTATATCTATAAATCTCTGCCAAGACCACTGGTTAGAAACCACCTGCTTTTTGGAAAGGAGTCTGATCCCCAGCCATCTGGACAACTTGCCACATAGCAAAATTAAAGGCATGTGGGAATGGAAGAGAAATGAGGAGTGATTCCTCATGACTGATTCCCTTTGGTGGCACAACAGGCACCAATGACTTTCAAGTGCTAAAATGAAGACACAAGTGTGGGGTACACTTGAGCCAGGTGTATGATGAGTGATGGGGGATTGTGAGTCCTGATTTATTCACTAATGACATTTAGATAATATGCTGGACCTTCTCTCACCTGCAGTATTTGTAGAAAAGTGTTTTATCAGCCGGCAGTTCATTTAAGGATGAAGAAAACCTCATGAGAAGGTAATGATATTGCCATATCCTTTATCAATTCAAAGTGTTGCACAAAATGACCAAAGCCATGGATGCTAAAAGTACCAGCAGTGGTTGCACTGCAGCTCTTCTGCACCTCGATCCCACAGAGCATTGCTGGAGATTGTTCCTACAACTGTAACAAAATGGGAGTGTTATTGAAAGCAGCAAAGCTCACAAGTGGCTGTGGCCAATTTGAATGTTTAACACATGCAACCCAAGCAGACCTGCTGCTACTTAACTTCCTATTCAGAGTGGGAAAAGATGATTTTCTGAGTCAGGAGTCCAGTCTGCTCTTTAGCTTTGCCTGCCAAATGGTAAAAAAAAAGTCACATTTTAAGCTATACAATATATTCACTTCTTTCACATTCATTATATTAATTATATTATTCTCTTATATTTAAAAACATACTTTTATTGTATTTTTCTTTTTTTTATTTCTACTTTTAGGATAAAATCTCTTCCCCCCAACCCTCCAAATCATAACTTACCTGTTACATAGGTGCATATGCTGTATTTCATATAAAGCCAAGAACATGACTCTGTTCTCTCAATGAAAGCTGAATTCCCTTGCACTGTGTACTGAGTGTGAGATTGAGGAAATCAAGACTGAAAAATATAAGAAGAATATATGAGCATGATAAAATATTTGAAGCACTTGGTAGACTGTGTCAGAGCTAGTTTTAAAGACTGAATTCCTA
Source organism: Buphagus erythrorhynchus (assembly GCA_013400855.1). Taxonomy (NCBI): domain Eukaryota; kingdom Metazoa; phylum Chordata; class Aves; order Passeriformes; family Sturnidae; genus Buphagus; species Buphagus erythrorhynchus. The sequence continues at coordinate 15,900 of VZTT01015592.1, read as the reverse complement.
TGCCCTGGGTAAAATTGGCATTTAAAATAGCCAGAAACACAACACTTTTTGACTTTGAACAAATACCTTATTTTTAACATGTAATGGAAATTCTAGAAAGTTTTGATTTTGAAAATAATCTGTTTCATAACTTTATTCGTCTCTATGAATAGAGATGATCTTATTGAGAAAGTATTTGTTTCAGTATTTGAAACAGTCAGGACATTATTGTGTTAACCTTGGGTTATTTTTTCAGATGTACAAACCCACACTCTAAGTCTGCTTCTATCCCACATTATCTGCAAGTGGGACTGACAAATATCAGCCCAAGATAATTAATTTTGATTAGATGTTTAACTTCTAAGGAGCAAGAATTAGAAGAATTGAGTCCTTTACAAAGTGTTTTGGTGTTGGGAGATGTATCAGGAATGTTGAAATACATCCATTGAAAACATTAGAAAACTTACTATAGGTCTAAAAAATCTTTTATCTTTGTTAAACGCATTTTCAGTCTAAAATTATTCTATTGGTTTTTAACTAATGGTCTCTTTTAAAACCAATAACCATTGTACACCTTCAGTTAGTATAGTGTAGAAACATTTTTCTTATGTTTTGATTATGCATTATTAAATATTAGCTATGCATTATTAGAATTAGATATTTAAGGCAATTTCTCTCCAGCCATTCATTTAAGAATGAAGCCTTGATCAATATTGAACTTAGAAAATTTTGCCTTTCATTTTGAAACACTGTGATAGGTAAATTCAAAGTGAAGTCTAATAATTTGCCAACGATGAAACCAAGTAAACACTATTCTAGTCCCTGAAAATTACTTACAGGGTTTTTTTTTCATTTTAAAATTAATTTCTTATTTTAGAAGTATATCTCTTTATTTTTCCCCTTTTCTTGGTTGAAAGACTTCACATATCAAGAGAACTTTGTTTTAGTCTTATAAATGACCTTAAGAATATAGAAAGTTAGTTCTATGAATGGGATATTAGAAAATATGAAAACAGAGAGCAATTATTGTGAGAGGTTTCTGTTTGTTTCTGTTGGTTTGGGGTATTTAAAGTAAATACTTACAGCTAATATTT
>VZTT01015591.1:7100-30483 GCA_013400855.1 Buphagus erythrorhynchus | reverse complement strand
GAGTTTTATTTTGGCTCTGGCATGAAGGGTAGAGGTTTTTTTCTACATAAAATTGATTTTATCAATTAAGATTAAAGAGCCATAGAAGTCAGAGATGGAAAAATTCTTGTCAGGTCATCTTTTCTATCAATGCAAGAACACTTTCTACAATGTATTTCTCTAAAACATAGTCAAACTTCACTTTCAAGACCAGAGTGAAGGGCTTCCACTCTTTCTCTTAGCAATTATTGCATAGTTACATGAACTTATTTCATCCCAATACCAGTTCTGTTTTTTTCCAGGTTTTTCCCATACCAGTTTTGTTTATCAGTGTTTATATCCTTCTAAGGTTTCTGTACAAGCTTCTGTGTTTGCTTCTTCCAAAGTTACACAAATCTGCATCACTCTTTTATCCTTTCCTTCTAAAAGTACTTTTTGCTGCTACTCTCCTCTGAAATTTCCCCAGTTTACAGGCATGATTTGGCTTCTTCCAGTGTAGAGCAGCAATGCAGAACTGTCACTGGAGTTGACAAAGAGGTCTATCACACCCTTGCCTGCTTAAATTGATCTCTTTTTTGTAGCATTTGTAATTGTACATGGGTTGAAGCCGACCCATAACCCTCATTTTTTTCAGAATTATACCAGCTAACTCCCAGCTGCTGACTGATTGCATGGATCTTCAGTTTTTTATACAGTCCCTTTATTACTTACCCTTGCAGTTCTCCAGCATTTGGGGCTCTTCAGCTTGGAGAACAGATGAGTGAGGAGTGAAGAGGAAACTATTATTCATATCTCCTGTAATATCCAAAAGAGGAGCATCAAATTAAATATCAAAGGGATAAACAACATAATTTCCTTTGTCATGTTTTACATATTTAAATTGCAGAATTCGCTACCACAGCACATTTTAGATTTCAGAATGTGCTCCTCCCAAGGAAATTCTTAAACTACTGAAGACTTATGGAAGGTATTGTAGTAGAAATGTCATTGCCCTTCTCCATATCATTCCTGAAACATCATAACAGAACCTGGTCAAATACAAAATACTAAATGAGGCAAACCATAGATTTTATCCTTTACAGTTTTTTGTTACTTCTATTCTTTTAGCATTATACTCAAGTGAATCTCCAAGTGACCCTTGGGGAAAGCCCACCAACTTCCAGTGTAATTTTTATGTTGCTAAAATAATTCTCAGTTTGCAGGTTCATAAAGGCAACAACTTTTTGAAAAGAAACATATTGGTGTGACCAGTTTAGCAGCTCCTTTGACACAAGGAAATCTTCCTCCTTACTCCACTCAGTTGCCTTTTGTCAGTTTAATGTGTAGAATGAGCTAGATGGTTGATTTCTGAAATCATTTAGGTATGTGTGGAAAACTCAATTTTCCTCAGCTAAAAGAGACATAACAAACTTCATATAAGAAGAAAAGAATGTATGCAGTCGCAATTAATGTAATTATTTTCATGGTTATTATATATCATGCAGAAACTAAAACAATTGAGTAAAAATTCAACTTCCACTTGAGACCAAAGGTAAACTCCTTCATCCTTGTAAGTTTTTCAATGACTACATGCTTCTGAATATGTTCCCTCTCTCAAAAAATAGCACTGCTGTCATTTCAGGACAATCATGTAGCAGCAGGAGGACCTGATCATGTACCTAGTGGAGTCAGTGACAATACTGCAAATAACTTTCCATGGTTCAGGATCACATTCATAACCAGCCTCCTTTGGTTTTCAAAACTTGCAGAACTTGGCTGCTCCTGTGGCAATTACACAGGTTTTATGTTTTAGGAGAATATGCTCGGGCACCACTTGTGCTGTATTTCATTTTATGCAGCTGCACAAAAACACAAGCACAGAACAGATGTTCCTTACTATATAAGTTTAAAATAAATGTTTTTGTGATAGGTTCTTGTTGAGTCCTAGAAATATCCTCACTGAGAAAAACCTGTGGTATACGACCTGTTTGGTCATAACTGGTGTCAACTAACAGCAAAATTGCAATATTTGCCTCTCTCTGACAGTAGCACAACTGAATATTTTGCAGTCTGTTAGATATGTATTTTCTCCATTTGTCTGGGTGCAAAACCTAATAATCCAGCTATGCCAGGAATATTTTCAATGCAGTCAAGCACACTTAAAGCAGTATACTAATGTTTCAATTTTACAAATCACAGAACCTAGCAAACTGCACATTTTTTCCTAACTTGGCTTTATTTTTACTTAGGATTCAATAGTATCAGGTCTATTAGCGAACTCTACTTAAAAAATAGCTTTTTCAAACATTTTTAAAGTTACTCCTGTAAACTTCACCGCATTATCTGTTGTACATGTTTCTTATTTTGTAACCACTGAGTCTTTTCAATGGTGGATGTGGTGTAATTGTACCTTAAAAGTAGATCATTCCTCATCACAAATGCATAGCTTCTCTTTAAATCAGGCCTTGATGATTAAAGATAGCTTCTCCAAAGCTTGTTTTGTTGGTTGTTTTAAATTAGACTGTTCTTTTAGAGAGCCTCAGAGCCCTTTAGGCATCAAAGTGTCGACAGTGTTGCAGTAATATTCCTTATATTATTGTGGATTGGAGCATTAGAATTTTACTACAAAACCAGACAACATGTCACAAAGTGGTATAATCAAGGGCTCGGAGACCAAACATCTTCCACTTTTTACAGCTGGAAGACTTGTAAAATCATTCCTTTCAATTTCAGGAAAATAAAGCAGTTTACTAAAACCTGCAGGTTTGTTAAATCAAATAAAATCAAAAACAGAAACATTCTTCTTCTTGACTTAGTGAGTTTGATTCTTCTTCACTGACGAAATTGAATGCAGTGTGAAAAGGTACCTTCACCATGACTTAAAGCCATCATACCCTATCATAAAAATTTGGGTTAAACTTCAGCAGCAAGCCTTTTTGGGAGTACTTTTTTTCTTCTTTAACCCTCCTTCCTGAAGATTAATGTATCTTTTTTTTTCATTCTCAAGTTTTTGCATTCTTTTCAGCTGTCACAACCTAGCTTCTTCTTTCTACATTTCTTTAAGCTCTTGCAAGCCATTTAATTTCCAACTTTAAAAGAAAAAAGATATTTTTATCTCTTCTTTATAATATTTCTGCTTCTTTTTTATATAATTTGACTTTATAATTGGTTTCTTTTTGAATCTAAAAAATTCTGTGCTAAATTTTTTGTAACATGTCTAAGCAATCATATTCTGTTGCATTTTATACAAGTGATTACTTCACTAGTAAATCATTCTTGCTTTATATCAGATGCTTTGAATCAGATTTGTCATAAGTTTAAAACAAAGTCATTGCTTTCTCCATTCAGATTGTCATTGCAAACAAACAAGCTGAAGCTATGGCTTCGGCTTGATTTTGCTGTCATTTATTTCATGAAAATCAATGGAGTTGTACCAATGTAAGCCTGATATAGGAAAGAATCAAATTCTGTAAACCTATAAAAAGTCTAAATCATAGATATGTATAGGCACCTGTGTAAAAATGTATAAATACGATGATAATTTTCAAATACCTCAAAAAGTATAGAAATATTTTATACACCAACAGGTTCAATTGCATGCAAATAACATGCACGTTGTGCATCCGAGTGAAATCCAGTCTGGTTTATTTCAGAAAAAAATATGATGATACTGGTCTAATAAACTATGCAAAGTCTCACATTAATCTTAAATTATCAAGATAAAATCTCTATCTCCTTACAAAATACCTAATATATACCTGATAGGAAAACGAGAATGTTATTTAGACTCATTAATATGATTTGAATAGTCCCCTTGTTAATAAAACCTCTTTTTTCTTTTTTTTTACTGCTTAATAGAGAAGAAAATCACGTTATTCGGACCTTGACTTTGAAGTAAGTTTTACTGCATTATTCCTGAATATTAAAAGTATTTTCCTAAAAGTAAATGTGAAGTGTTCATTTTAGCAGATTTTAGCCTTCTGGCGCAGTAGATGCAATAGGGTTGTTCAATTGGTATTGTACAGAACATGATGAACAATTCATTAAAACTACTTTGGTGCAACTTGTTTGCAAAATATTCTGAGATCAAACTGTCATATTGCAATATTAACCATCATGATTTCAGTTTTTAAATTCTTTGCCTCTTCATTCTCATCTGGGTTTGGTTTTTTTGAATTTTTTTTCCTTTTTTTTTCTGGCTATCTACTTCCTGAAAAAGTGTGACACTTTTATAGGACAGGCTAAATCACAGCAGAAGTTTGCTTTGTTCAAGAGATTTTCAATAATATTTTCAATAATTTCTTTTTTCTTTCTTCAATGCTACTTTACTGAAATACGACTTTCACATCCAACTAGTGACTATGAATGTGTCAAATTTTGAATGATATAGTGCTGCAGCTGTCAAAGCTTATGGATCACATGCAATATAAAAACTTTAGTTCATGTAAGGTTCTTTAGGTTGGATATGCATAATTTCTGACTTAGATCCTGTTGAGTGAGAAGGTTTAGTTATGTTCATTAATGACCATTTTGTTCTATCTCAGTCAATATGATTAAGTTTCTAACAGATTTGTTTGAAGTTTTTTGTCTTATTTCTACCAGAAGGAATACAGCAGGTAGTTTTCAAGGGGCTGCTCATAATTTGAGGTTATAACATAGGTTGCCTATTCATGCATAGAAGTAGTTTGATATAATTCATTATGTGTGTCTCCAAAGAAGATGAACAATTATGTTTGTATGGAACCTACAGATCGTGGGCTAAAACTTGAAAGCCTGTGAACAGCACGTATCAACCATAACACCAAAACTCCCCTCTTTGCAATTACCCTAAATATGCTTTAGGATAAATGCATAGAAAGGAAGAAGAAAAACATGAAACAGTAATAAAATTTTGATGAGCAAGCAACTCTAAAATTAAATTCAGTCAGAAGTTTTATAACTGTAGTGATATAAAGAATTCTAAACTTTACTGGATTTGTCATTGAAAAGCAGAAATATGACAATAAGAGCATTCTCTATGGCAACAGATACTAAAACATTCCTCCTGTCACTCAGGAACATAATCCAACACCAACAATGCAGTACACATTCTGCTCTCAAGAAACAGGATTCCCATTATGTATTTTCTCTTGACTCACATGGTTTCACAGAGTCACAGAATGGGTCATTTTGGAGGGACCACAGTGGGTCATATGATCCAACTTCCCTGCTCAAGCAGGGTCATCCTAGAGCACATGGCACAGGATTATGTCCAGATGGCTCTTGAATAGCTCCAGTGAGGAAGACTCCACACCTTCTCTGGGCAGTCTGTGCCAGTGCAAGGTCACCTGCACAGCAAAGAAATTCTTCCTCATATTCAGGTAGAACTTCCTGTGCATCAGTTTTTGCCCTTTGCCTCTTGTTCTATTGCTTGGCATTACCAAGAAGAGCCTGGAAACCTCAACACCACCTTTTAAATACTGATAGACAGGGATAAGGTCCACTCTCAGTTGTCTGTTTTCAAGGCTGAACTGGCCCAATTCCTCAATCTTTCCTCAAAAGATAGATGCTCCAATCCCTTAGTCATCTTTGCTGCCCTCCCCTGTACCCACTCCAAGNGTCCAGGAGCTCCATGTCTGTCTCATCCTGAGGAGCCCAGAGCTGGACACAGCACTCCAGATGTGCCTCACCAGGGCTGGGTAGAGGGGTAGGATCACGTCCCTAGACCTGCTGGCAATGCTCTTCACAATGCACTCCAGGACACCATTGGCCTTCTTGGCCACAAGGGCACTGCTGGCTCATGGAGAGCTTGCTGTCCACCAGGACACCCAGGGCTTTCTCTGCAGAGCTGCTTTCCAGCAGGTCACCCCCAGCCTGTCCTGGAGTAGGATTATCCTTCCCCAGGTGCTGGGGGAAGAATAATTTGCCTGCATTTGCCTTTTTTGAGTTTCAGACAGTTCTCTGCCCATCTCTCCAACCTGTCCTGGTCCTTCTGAAGGGCTGCACAGCCCTCTGGGATATCAGCCGCTCCTCCCAGCTTTGTGGTTTTGGTTATTTACACCTTTTTCTTGTTTGTAAAACTGCTGTTCCATGGCCTAGTATTTTTAGAATGACTATTAAAATGCAGGAAAATATATATTTTGTAAAAAGGAAAGGATGGGGCCACTGGGAGTGACTGGAACTGAGGAACTGAGAGCAGCAGAAATAACTGTGCCAGTTGCTACTGTGTTTTACAAGTATTGATGCAGACTAACCCCATTTCACCCCCCAGCTTTATGATTCTTCTGATTAAGTCTGTGGGCTTTCCTGAATCCTTACACACAGCATGGCTATCTAGGGTAAAACAAAACAAAAATGCCAAAAAATGTTGAGATAGTGTGGTATGGCCAAAATGCTGCTCTTTGGATACCCCAAAGCAGCTTGACTGCAAAATGGAATAAGAGGTAAGATCGAGCCAAAGGGATTAACACACTACTTAAATGTTTACCACTTTCTCTGCTTTGTCTGTGACCAGTGTCAGCTGGCACTCTCTGAGACAATGCCCTCCCATATTCCTGAGGATACCAAATCACAGAATGATATGGATGTGGTTCTGAAGATAACAAATGTTAAGTATGCAGTGTGGACAAGGATGGGACAAGTTTGGCTACCTCTGTCCTTTTCCTTTTAACTCTCTCTCTCTGCAGTTTCTACACCCTCAACCTTTCACACATGTCTCTATATATATTCTAGAGAAATACTCAGGCTATGTCTATCTTAATAAATTAAACATTGAGGGGATATTCCTGGGTGCCAAAAATTCCAGCTTTTTTATGGATTAATTTTTAGAAAGACCTTCACTATTTTAGTCTGGACCACCATTGTCTCTCCAAGAAGTTCTTGAGTGCCATTAAGGATATCAGTTCTATCTGGGTACCATTCACAATAGACAATTTGGTTTTAGACTTTTTTTATGGAAAACTAAGAGAATTTAATAGAATTTAGTATTCATGGAGAACACTCCATGTTAGATATTGCCAGAGAGTAGTCTTGGATGTGCTTGACTCATTACTATATACTCATGGTTTCATATTTAAAAAAAAAAAGAAGATGACTATTCTAGTGGTTTCCAATGGAACATTCACCTTAATATAAATCATTTGAAAGAAAAACAACAAAAATGCATTAAAAAAACATTAGAAAGGCCATTTTTCTCCAAGAGCCACAGAAGAAATGCAAAGTCAGCTGCTATGCAATGTGAACACAGCTAGACTAAGACTACATACAAAATTCTGTCTCTGTTATCCTCAATACATACAGAAATACAGGTGTAGTTTTAAGGGCCTTTGCAATGGATTATAAATAACTGAAGTCCTGTGTCTGTGTGCGTTCTGTTATGGAAAACGTGTCTCAGTCAAAAGAAAGGGAGAGAGAAAAGGATGCCATCAAAACTGGCAAGCACATAACACAGATCTCAAGCTGGTTACAGAGGGGGAATCCCAAAACTGGGCACCTGTATCTTGTTTTCCCTTTTTAAATAGCTTACCATTACATTCTTAAATTATCCATTCATGTAGGGGGGGAAAAAAAAGACAGTGTGTAACAAGCAGGGCTTAGTCTGTCAGCAGGAAGTATTTCTGCTACATTATATACTGTCCCTCAGTTAGATTTTGTAAAACACTGACTAATCTAGTTAAACTTTGAAGTTTGCTAAATGGTCAACATAAAACAACTTTACAGCTCTTTTCTTGCTATTAATAAACATAATAAGTTTGGACTATAATAAACATAAGTTTGGACTCATTCATGCAGTCTGGTGTCCAAAACATGACTAAAATTATTGGTTTGGACATTTTGGATCCTTGCTGCCACAAGCTGTGCTAACCCCAGCTAAGTACCCTCCAACTCCTGTCATTTTTTCTCTAGAGCTGGACAGGTAGCTTTTTCATTAAGTCTCAGCACTAACAGTTAGCTGTCAGATCAAATAAAATTCATTCTAATTATGTTGAACAGAAATACAGATGCTGTAGAAATTCCCTGGAGGGCTTTATAATAGGTGTATGCTGGCAATTACAAAACCGTACAGGAGAGCTAAACAGTACTATTGGCATGCATGTTGGGATTCAAGATCACAGTTACCTTTAAATTCTATGAAAGAGTCCGACTTTAGGATTCCCCAGTCACACCACTCTCTCATTTCTATCAGCCATTCATTGGATCTACTCTGTTAACAACATTTATGCCACATAATTCAGAAAATGCCTTATTACCCTGATCCCCAGGATTCAAGTCATCTCTTGCTCTGAGGGAGAGCAAGGTTACATGGGACAAGTGTGAATACTAGACTGTCTTCTTTCCTTTCCACAGATCAGTAGACTTTCACCAACAATAATGCTAAATTAATCACTGATTGCTGGAGCTGCATTCTTTCAGAATTTCAATTGCCATAGTTATTTATTATAATACTATCATGACTCATAAAAGTTTAAAATCATTCTCTTGCTAACCTGAAGACATCTTTTGAAGGCAAAGGTAAAAAAAAAATATGCCTGCAGGGAAAAATTATTTCTTGTTTCCAAGTTTGCCAACTGATCATACCTATAACATCTTGAAAAAAAGAACATTTCCATTAGAGGGCTTTGAAGGCATTCCCCCATCTGTTCTTTTAACTTAGCTGCTTTGTACGAGATTTGAGAGAGAACATTTTTAACTGCAACAATGTAGAAAATCTCCAAGGCAAATTAAATTACCTGGTGATGGTGGTGATGATGATGATGATATTGTTATTTATGAGATTGACCACAAATTGTAGAATCACTGAATAGCCTTAGGTTGAAAGGGGCCTTAAAGATCATGTAGAGCCAAGCCCCAGCCACTGGCAGGAACACCTTCCACTAGACCGGGCTGAGATTCATCCAGCCTGGCCTTTAGCACTTGCAGGAATGGAGCATACACTTCTCTGGCAACCTGTTCCAGTGTCTCATCACCTTCATCATAGAAGTCTTTTTTCTACATCTAATCTAAACCTACACTCTTTCAGCTTAAAGCCATCACCACTTGTCCTATCACTATATGTTCATGTAAAAAATCCTTCTCCAGCTTTCTTGTAGGCCCCCCCTTAGGTACTGCAAGGCTGCTGTAAGATTTCCCCAAAACCTTCTCATCTCCAGGCTGAACCACCCAAATTCTCTCAGTCTGAATTCATAGGAGAGGTCCTCCAGCCCTCTGATCATCTCTGTCACCCTCCACTACACTCACTCCAACAGGACATGGACCTTATGCTGGGAGCCCCAAAAGCTGAATACAGTACTGCAGATGGGGTGTCATGAAATATTCATGAGTACATTTGTCTTGAGTTAGAGTTCAGCTAAAGCCCTATCATAAATAAAAAAGGGAGCTGGGCACAGAGTTATGTTTGAAGTTCTCCCCATCTTGCTGACAGCCATCCACACTGAATTCTTCTCTGTGAGTAGCTGATCATCAGAGTAAGGCGTAGTCCTTTCCAAACATACACTCTATCTGACTTAAGAGTGGAGGCAGAAATGTGGAAGGGGTGTCAATTCAGTCTGACCCCCTTTAGGGTGTGGGGCACAAGAGTTACGAAACCTTCAGGAGACAGCACAAGAAGATGTGTGTCTGCAGCCTGGTGGCTGACTCCGGTGCTTCTGGCAGGGATGCAGCATCAGTGGGAAACTGCACAGCTGCACCTAAAGAAAAAAAGGGCAGTACAAGTTCAGTTTCCATCTTTTTCAGATCCTGATGTTACCACAGTCATCCTAGTATTAGTGGCCAAGATCTCCAGCTTTGTATTGTTAAGTATTTTTAAGATTAATAAAGGGGTGTTGTCCACATTGCCTATTTAACAGAGAAGACAGAATAACACCCTAAAAATACTTTGTAGATTCTTTTCTCATGAAAGATAGTTATCCAACAGAGCATATTTTCTAGAAAGGAGGTAAGATGGTGCTTTCTAACCAGAAATTTAAAAGAAGTCTAGAAACTGAGAGTTAAAGTTGGAAATTTAAGTTGCTGCACCTTCAGTTCAGATTGTTCTTTATAAGCAATAGGGAGGGAGTGGGTGTCAGTGGGTAGGAATTATGGAATGGAAGCCAGGAAAACACAAAGTAACCAAAAGATCCATGGGTAAATGTTCATACCAGTCATGCTGCTATTAAGAATAAAATGTAAAGATTTTTTTTTCTGGCAGACTTCCCAGTGCAAGTATTTTATTTCTCCTCCCACCTGCCTCTCCTCAGGAATAATGTAATGAACTGAGTAAGACATTTGCATTATTCATATTTGCTATTTAATGACATCTTGGGTACACGATTAAGGAAAATATATCAGAAAGTAGCATTCTTTATATTCCCAGGTTTCTACTAAAAAGTTTCCAAATGGCGATACTTGTTTCACAGCCTTATGTTATTTCCTGCTTTTTAGAGCTAGTTTTTTAACCCACCAAAACTGTTTTATTCCCATGACCATGTCTCCTTATTTAAACCAATAATAATCTTTGAGATAGAACCTTTTTTTTTAATTTTATGTATATGAATACTGCTATATACTCCTGTCTACCATAGCAACAATATCTTCAAAGAATCCCCAGGAAGTCACTTAAGTGAAACTCCCCTCATAAATTTATATAGCTATGTCTGGTTAAATTATCTTTTCCAAGGAGTTTATTACCAAATATTGCAAAAGGTTTTCCCTTATTCACCCCACAACTCAAGTTAATAGATCTTTAATTGCTGATGTCTCATGTCTGTTTGTGAGACTTATTGCCAAACTCCTTTTTTCAGAAGTGAACAAATTCTCAAGCTACTGTGTGGCTGTGTTGAGGCTTATGCAGGTATTACAGCATAGCAGTAGAAATGCCTGGCCAAAAGAGCAGCTACATTTCATGAAATATCTAAAGACATAATGAAAATGAAAGATAAAGTTGGCATTGATAAAGGAATATTGAGAGTCAGCTATTGCCACTCCATTTTAAAAGGTACTAACCTAGACTTGGCAGGGGTGTTATTTGATGGAAGGATCACACTCAGGCACCTCACACGTAAGTTTGCAGGGTTTCAGTCAGAGCTCCAGGGAAAATCAGGCTTGACACAAAATCAGGACTTGCACAAAGGCCTGTGTCCTGCACCTCATCTGTCAGCATTCCTGGCTGCTGCCCTGGGTGTAGTTCAAGTTCAAGTTAAGAAAAGAAAATCCAAGCCCATCTACTGTTGGACTGAGGTGAAGCATCCTTACATCCTCCCATCCCCAGACCATCCAGACCACAGAATCATGAGTCTGGTCAAACAGTAAGCAGCCTTCAGCTTGGCTCCAGAGGCTGCTCTGAATCCATAACTGAGCATGAATTCCTTTGAAAACAGCTCTGATGGGCATAGTTTACAATCTAGGCTTGAAAACAGGCTTCATTGTCCAAGTAGCTGCCCAGGCAGACACATGGCTGAGGCCCATGCACTGAGGTGTGAGAATTGTGGGGGCTCTTTGGGGTCTCCCCCTCTTCCACAGGAGTGCCATATAATTAGTTGCTGTGGAAGAGTGCCCTTAGCATGGCTAAAGGGAGAGTGGTTTCCAATTTCTTTGTCCATGAAATAAGAAAGCAAGTAAAATTGAAAAAAGGTGCCTACTTTTCTTAATATGAAAGCAATTTCAATTGCATTTTATGATGATTTGAATGACAAGAAGATATCTAATTAAAAAGACATAACATTTAGGTATTTTCCATTTTGAGCCAAGATTTCTGAGTTCAGCATTCTCATAAAAATTACTCCAACAGGGACCATTAAAAAGTGCTGTTGCTTTCCTATAGAAATTAAAATATAAGCATCCATGCTGAAAACAGAAATTCTAGAAAATATTCTTGATATGCAAGAGAAATATTCTTCTGAGAAATTGTCATTACTTTCAGTATACTTCCAAGCTAGCATAAAAACAGTGGACCCTAATTCTAGCAACTCAATAAACATAGGGTTAAAACCATCTCTTGTACACAGGAGAAACATTAAACACATCAGAGAGAAGGGCCAGGGCAATTCACTTCCATTGGTCAAATCTGTAGGGAAAAGATCGCCCTGCCAAATTCAATTTACTTTATTATGTTGGAAAAAGTAATACTTNCACGTATATTCCATTTTGCAGAAGGTCATGCATACAAGAAAGAGGCATATGGAATTGTTTCAAGAGTTAAATCAGAAATTTCAGACTCTGGACAGATTTCGGGATGTACCAAAATCAGGCAGTATGGTAAGTGGCCTTCTATTATATTTAAAATATGGTGGATCCTAAACAACAACAATGAAACAAGAGCCTTTTGACTTCAGTACATTTCCCCAAGAAGATCTCACCTTTAGGTACCTGAGAAATGAGAACCAAAGCTATTTTCAGTAATCCAACCTATGATGGTACTCGTTACATTCTACAATTAGACCACAACTAACTCACTAACATCATTATAGATGACAAGTAATTGAGCTGGAGGGAATACATTTCAAATCTGTATATGCCTACTGTGTCTAAGGGCCTTTATACAGAAAAAGCAGCTCACTGATATAATTTCACCAATAAGGCTTTTCCTCTAGCTAGGCAAGGAGATAATAAATTTGATACTACAAATAAGTCCAGATAGATTTACCTATACATGCAAATGTCCAGAAAGCAAACAAGATCTCTGTAATGCCATGTCTTTTTATAATAGGTTTATAAATATTTACCATGGGAAAAGCAAAAATTAAATCATCCTGAGCTGAGGCTGCTATCATCATAATTCAAATTTATACACACGCACTCATACACACATGCATAACACCCTGACTACATCTGATAATGAGAGCAAAGAAATAGTTGATTCTGCCTGATTAAAACAGCTAATTTAGTCTGACATATTTTTATCAGTAATATTTTGATTGGTAATAATTTTTACATAATTTTATAATGTGAAAATTGTATATTAAATGGAACTGAGCTAGAATTATTGTATTCTATAACTTTTTCAGAAGAACTGCTCTCAGACATGAAGAAGAGGTATTAAACAGATGTGAGGCCAATGGATTTACATCATTTACATCATCTTAATCCAGCAGAAATTTAGCCCTGATTCTTTGATGAACCTTTATCTGTGATATGTGTTATTTTGTATCAAGTTCTCACTCACTCCCCCTTTTGAGATCAGCTGACGTGTAATGTTTTCATTTGTCTCCCTACTTGAGATTTGCTGTTCACATAAAGCTTGAATTAGTTCAAAATCTCAAAGGGAATCTCAGTGGAAGAGTTGTGTTTACTCTGTTTCACATTGGTGCTGTGCTTTTGAAAGGTCTGCTAATAAAAGCTGCCTAGAGGAATGGTCTGTTTGTGAGACAGCCAGAGAGTGATCCAGGTACCTAAATATAGGCATCTCAGGGTATTTTAGACAGAGGGCTTGGTTTACAGCACAGTACAGGCAGCAGTGATACAGGACTCAAAGGAGATCTGCATCTCTCGTGAAAGATAGTTGGAGATCAAGCAGAAAGTCCAAAGGCATCTTAGATGGTGCAAAAATACTGGATTTTAGCAATTACATCCCACCCATCATATTACAGCAGAAATCTCTAATTAAATTGGTCCATAAAGTCTTTTACCTTATAAAACCTAGCATTAAAAAAAATAAAACATCATTCAGTAGAAAATAACCACCTTTCAGTCTGTTAATCCTAATATACGTGAGTTCATCAGCCTGTAAGGCAAGGTGGCTCTCACAGCATTCTCAAGGTTTCTGTCATTCTGCCATGCACATTATGCCACATGCACCTGCCACCTGCAGCAGTCTCTGTTTCAAACCCCTCCATATTTCAGGAGTGAGCAAACTCTCCTCAGTTACCTTCCTTTCTCATCTCCTTTTTTTCTACACTATTCTCCCGCTTTTCTCCCACTCTTAAAAAGATGTCTATTGGTACTGGATCTCTCAGCCCATTCCTCACACATGGGTTCTTGTGAAAGAAAGGGCTTAGCTGGCAGCTCAGGTGAGGAGCCTGCCAAAGTGTTGATTGTTGACAGAGAAAGAGTCACAGCGGTGCCAAGCACCCTCCAGCCTGGCTCCCTGCAAAGCCATTTCCCCTCTCCAGCTTTTGTCTCATGAGAGCACGTCAGCAATCAGCCTTATAAATGGAAACTGCATTCCTTCATCCATGATTTTAATTCTTCTTTCTTTGGTCTTCAGGAGAACTCAGGACCAAGCAAGGCTCCATGGGACAGTTTCAAAACCACAGGTGACTACCAACACTATACAACGATAAATGTATTAGACACAGAGGCAAAAGATGCTTTAGAACTCAGACCAGCAGAATGGGAGAAGTGTCTGAACTTGCCTTTAGACGTGCAAGAAGGTGACTTTCAAACAGAAGTTTAACAAAAAGGAACTGAACAAAACAGAAACCAAGTAAAAATAATTAATTGCACTGACAATAAAAAGACTTTGGGAATCCTGACGATCCTGACGCTCCTGTCTGAACATTGCAACTCCTGTATGTCAGGCTCTTCCTGTGCCAAATGTCAGTGGTTTTTCGTACAGTATATTCCCACTAGTGCAGCTAGTGGAGAACCAGGTGTACAATTCTTACCATCGTGTGTTGTAAGTACCCGTGGAATGGATTTGTAAGGTAATCTTTATAGATAAACCTCAAGCAACGATTCATGTTGTAACAGCTTCATTTGGTTTAGTTTTCAAAAAACTTCACCATGAAGCACAATGTATATATTTATGCAGTTTTTAAAGTTTATAACAGTCTGTTTGGCCATTACTACACTTTTTACTTTATAATATAAAAGCAAAGTTTTTGTCATTAAATGAATGTCTGTTGAGCTACATTCTTCATTGCTTTAAATGCAATAAAGTAATAATCTCACTTTTATATGAATAATATATTTCACATCTTTATTATTGCAGTTTTCTCTGGAAAGCTCAGAACAGCTTTCTCTGCTGCAGCTGTGTATAAAATATTTAAAATGTTGTATGGTGTAAATAAACCTTTGTCTACATATCAGTTTCCTAGTGCATTTTATTCCATATTGTTTCTCTTAAATTTGAATATTTATAAAATTTTCTATAAAACAAAAATATTGAATATGTATTTGCAGTTTTAATAGCATGTTGTATGTAGCTTCTGCAAAAAGTTTCTAAATCATATTAGTAGGCTTGTAGCCATTCTGCATTTTCTTAGGGTTTTTTTTTCCAACAATGTACCACAAACTTGGACTTGTCAGAATACTATTACAATTTTTCTTTTTTATAAGAATTTTTGTCTAGTTGTAGAAAGACCCTTAATGGTAAATAAGTTAAGTTTCAATGCACAGCACCCAAAGAAAATGCTTACTTAGAATCATTATATTTGTGCATGATCTTCTTGTTGTATAAAAAAATTCCTAAGTATTTTAGATTAAAAAAAAAAAAAACAAAAACAATTAATCAAACCCAAAAATCCTGAATCAGTTTCATCATAAATCACAAGCAAAGTATGATTATTTTTTGTATTGAAAATACAGTTAAACATTTAGGAATAGGAAGACTTAATCTCCTTTTCCATGTATAGAATCAAAACCAGATCTTCAAAAATCTCATCTACAACGTAGCTGTGGGGGACATAGATGGAATGATATCTCAGATCTTTGGATGTCAAAAGTTCTAGAAAAAAGTTTCAAAAACTATTTTGGTTCCTTCTGTACAAAAGTGAATATGCTGCAGCCTACTAGCTGGAGAGATCTTAGAGAGGAAGAAAACATGACCACCAATCTGCTTAGGAAGAAGAAAGACAAGAATAGAGGCTTGTCAGTGAGAACTTAACCCAGAAAATTGGAAGAGGAAGATCAGCATCCATCTGTTAAGAGAAAAGTACTTAGGATCAACCTTGGACCAATCTTCAGAAAGTGTTTCAGTTTGACAATCTTTTCTCCGGGCCATAAGGTATTTAAGTCACAAAAAAGAGGCTGGCTTTGCCTGCTTTGAGTGAGTATCTCATGCTGACTGAAGACTTCTCTAATCTAATGCCTCAGGGTCTAAATCTTTAAACAAGTAAGAAATAACTAGCCACCAGCCTGGTACCAGGTCCAGTAAGTGGCTTAGGTGCCTAGAGGTTAGATGATGTGAACTGTCACCCTCAGTAAGTTTGCAGACAACATTAAATTGGGCAGGATTGTTGATCTGCTGGAGGGCAGGAAAGCTCTGCAGAGGGATCTGGACAGGCTGGATCAATGGGCAGAGGCCAGTGGTGTGAGGTTCAACAGGGCCAAGTACCAAGTCCTGAACTTGGATCAAAACAACTCCCTGCAGTGCTACAGGCTGGGGGCAGAGTGGGTGGAAAACTCCTCAGCAGAAAGGGACTTGAGGGTGCTGGTGACAGAGTCTGAACATGAGCCAGTGTGTGCCCAGGTGGCCAAGAAGGCCAATGGCATCCTGGCCTGTGTCAGCAACAGTGTGGCCAGCAGGAGCAGGGCAGGGATTGTTTCCCTGTACTCAGCACTGGTGGGGCTGCACCTTGAGTGCTGTGTCTGGGGGGCCCCCCGATTTAGGAAGGATGTTGAGGTGCTGGATTGTGTCCAGAGAGGGGCAATAAGGCTGGTGAAGGGTCTAGAGAGTAAGTCCTGTGAGGAGCATCTGAGGGAGCTGGGGTTGTTCAGCCTGGAGAAAAGGAGGTTCAAGGGAGACCTTATCCCCCTCTACAGCTCCCTGAAAGGAGGCTGTAGCCAGGTCAGTCTCTTCTCTCAGGCAACCAGCAACAGGATGAAGAAATGGCCTCCCTGGCATCAGGGGAGGTTTAGGCTGAACATCAAGAAGAATTTCTTCACAGAAAGGGTGGTTAAGCACTGGAATGAGCTGCCCATGGTTGTAGTTGAGTCTCCATCTCTGGCATGTTCAAGGAATGACAGGATGTGTCACTTAGTGCTGTGGTTTAGTTGACAAGGTGGTGTTCAGTCAAGGCTGGACTTGATGATCTTGGAGGTCTTTTCCAACCTTAATGTTTCAATTATTCTATCAGTCTATACTGTGATACATCAGTCAAACAGAACTGGCTGTTTTTCAGCAGGCTGATGTAGAAGGAGGCAGATGGCAAGGCTGGCTATGCAGCCTCCTAACTTTTCAGATCAGATAGTGCACCAAAAACTTCTCACTACATACAACAGAAACTGCACATTTTTTAAGGATTTCATTTCATATGGTAACAAGTCTCAGAACATGTTTTACAAAATTTCTAATTTTTGAGCCCAAATGAGGAAGCTTAGACTCCTGAATCCAGATATAATCCTTAGCATCCTTCTTGACTGGTCTAAACACCTTGATATTTCAATAGCTGTAATGTAGAAATTATTTGTATAAGCTTTATATCACCTAAATTCTGTTCAATGGTGGTCTAGTTACAACTGTCGAAAGCTTAGGGTAGGCTGCAAACTTCCTGCAAACCCAGGAAACAAGATAAATCAGTTTACACTCAATACACTGCTGACCCAGTTCTGCTGTTATTAATAACCCAGTGGATTCAGGTTTAGCATTAGCCTGGGTGTTTATGTATCACACGGCAGTCACAGATGTGCTTTCAGTGTATGAGCAGCAACATTCAGTGCCTCTTTAATTAGAGTTTATGCTGCTCTGAGCAGAAAATGCTAGGCACTTTTATTTTCTTACATATTTCATATTCAGAAACTAAAAGCATGCTGAAACCCAGTATATTTGCCTACTGATTTGACTGGTTCCTATTTGAAGAGAGTTTGTTTCCCATAAGTAAGATGCCACTCGTACTTGCAGTTTCTGCTCAATGTCTCTGAAATGATGCGTGTCAGACTGAGCCCAGCAGGAGAGTACAAACTTTTATGCACTGGCTTAAATGTTGATAAAGCACTGAGCAGATGTTTGGGATTATATTATATGCAAATAAAAATGAAGTCAGAACTCCCTAAATCATACTAGACACAGACATGAAAGGGGGCCCTGCATCTGCCTGCCAGCTAGTGCCACTCTGCGTGGTCTGGATACCTCAGCTGGGGTCCAGCTGCAGCTACAGAAAGATTCAGGTGTTTGAGGGTGGTTCAGGTGTTTGAGGGCTCAGCCAATGTTGCTGTCACTAGCACAGGAGGAGACTGAGGCAGCTGAGTTCAGCCCAGTTTGCCCAGAGTTTATCCAGAAGCAACTCAAAATATATATTCCCTAGATGTATATACCAGAGGCAAAAATCTTTTTTATTAAAGGCTTCATTTTCTCAACAGTTTAAATACAATTAGCAGTTGTATAAAACCCTATGCAGTTCCTCTGTCTCCTTCTTACATGCATATTCAGGGAAAGATTTTTTCTGCCAAGTTAATGTTAAACAAAATATGGCCTGGACTTTTCAGTGCAGGGAAGCAGTGCATACAGGAAATCTAGCTGAGCAGCCAGAAATCACTCAGACAATAGTTCAAAATGTCCAGGATTTCAGATCCAAGGCTGTGTAAAGGGGTTTTGTGTTGCTACCACAATTATTTGCTACATGAGCCTTGCCAAAGTGATGTTATTTAACCCAGAAACTTGGAGGTAAATAATGAATTAGTCACTATTAAACCTCATCTCATACTCTAGAATACCTTTTGGAAATAAGGAGGGAGAAGAGTGTAAGTGATGCTACAAGGGATGAGAGGTAGGATAGCAGGGCTGCCACTCTGATGCACCTTTGGAGTACCAGTGATTTAATGTTGGTATATATGTAATGCTAATGACTCTTTATGATGAAGACTTAGGACAAAAGACAGAAAGAGCTAGAGGACTTTTCCATTTAATTGACTACTGAGTCTGAATTTCTTCTCAATCAATGTATCAGTGCTCTTGGAAGTGTTGTCCTGACACTCCTCCTTTGAGATTGTCATTTGTTTCCATGACGATATGATATAAATCATCTAATATTGTTTTACACTGGATTAAATTGGGATAATCTCTTTTAAAAACAAACAAGACCAAACAATGAAACAAAAAACATCCAAGCCCCAAGCTGCATCAGGAGAAATGTTCTCTAATGCTTTGGCTTGTCTCTGCTTCCCAGAGTTGCCAGACCAGGTTTAACAAAAGGCCTGCTTCCCTCTTGGAAGCAGGCATCCATCACAGCATGAGGAGTATGCTTTCCACTGGGTTATACAAGGGGATATGGAAATCTCTGCTGGCAATCAGCAGGTGGAGACATGTACTGATAGCAGAGTCAGTTCCTCAGGCATTAGCTCGAGGCTGTGCTGCACCTCTGGATAAGGCACCAGAAGCAGTTTATATGAGCAAACTTTATTGTTGTCTCTCCAAAAAGTGTCATAGGGCTCACTTGTGCAATCAAGTCCCTTCTCATGTGCTGAGGGAGGAATCCACAGAGGTGCCCAGCTGAATATGTGCTTAGGGAGCTGTGATGTGTTTCCAGCTAGGTCTCAAACAGTGCAATGCTCTAATCTTTTCTACTTACTTTTTAAGAAACATCTTTCTGTGCAAGGAAAGCAGAAGTGGCCTCACTAAGAGAAATTCAATTACTGATAAGATAGGCATGACTACCAACCCTAGC
The DNA here is from genome assembly GCA_013400855.1 of Buphagus erythrorhynchus. Taxonomy (NCBI): domain Eukaryota; kingdom Metazoa; phylum Chordata; class Aves; order Passeriformes; family Sturnidae; genus Buphagus; species Buphagus erythrorhynchus. The sequence continues at coordinate 11,029 of VZTT01015591.1, read as the reverse complement.
ACTCCCACTGAAGTGTTCTGTCCATTAATTACAATTGTAAGATAAAGTAAGAGCCATTTATCTGGTTTTGACAAAATTGCCTTTTAAGCTGCAGTGGACCATCCTGTAGCACTGAGTTACTCCAATTAACTATGCTACAGTACTGATCCTCTTGTTTGTTCTTCACTGGTGTCATTTTATACCTCATTGCTTCTTATGAGGAACAGTTAATAACTTTAACCAATTCAACTTCCTCCCTCGACTATACAAGTTACTGCTATTGGCCCCACATTTACCTTTTTTTTCAGGATTACAAACCCATGCTCAGTTAATTCCTATGCAGAAGTCCTTCCCTAATTTCAACTCTCCCTGTGTCCCTTACAGCTTTTTAAAGCCTGCTGAAGGTCTTACATGAGTTCAGTAAATCCATAACTCATTAGAGTATTCTGTTTGTTTCATGTAGAAAAAGGAAAAACTCGATGAGGAAGCTTCTAAAATTCCTTTTTATTCAGTAGGAGAAAACAAAAAAACTCAGAAATACTGAAACTTTCACTTTTTTTGCCCAACCATTTAATGGAAAAGGCATCACCATTGCTTTGAGCAAGAAATGGGCACCAGCAGCTTCTCTTAAATAATTCTCTTGATGAGTACACTGATTTTTTTTTCTGCTTCTTCTTCTCCCTGGTGATGTGAAGGCTAACTTTCTTTCTTAAGTTGCACAGACAGAGAGATCTCTCCAGCCTACTGAGTAGGTTTTACAGTCTGAAAGTGAGCAAGGACTGTGTGAATCCTTTCAGATGGAGTAGTAGATGTTTCCCACACCCTGGGAGTGTGCTGAATTCTGAGCTTTTATTTCAATTTTGGTAAACCTCCTTCCTCTAGCTGTGTGTTCAGAGTGATGCCCATCACTTTCTGACTATCTTCTTGAAAACACAGAACGGGCATCTAAGATGGGGAAGGGCTTGGGATCTGCTGCTCGTGTCTGCTCCATCCTGTGACTTAGAGTTAAGGTCCTCAGTAGAGGTGGGATTTAAGGAACAGCTCTTGTCTCAGTGTATGTTTTCTTGTTGATTACCTTGGGCAACTATTGGGAAGCCCAGCTGCAGGTGTTTACTTTATATGCACTGTATAAGCAGATAATGTGCCTTGTTCAACATATGGAGGCAAGCATAGGAATCAGGCACCTAAATCTTATATAATCCAGTGCTGACCATCAAAAAATCCATGTACTTTTGTGGATCAAGTTCTTAAGAATTGAAATACTTTAAAAATCTGGTTCTCAGAATCCAGTTTTAATAACAGCAAAAAACTAGTGTTTATCCCTATTATCAGTTGAATCATTTATTGGATTATGTCCCTAAATTATTGATACAGGAAATTGGAAAAGGTGATGCCTAAAGGACCTAGTAGTATTAAAAAAAAAAAAAAAAACAAAACTGGAATTGATTAGTATGTGTGTTCAATTTCTTATTTGGTGTCTCCTTGGACCCAACCACTTTATTTCCTGCTCTTCTCAACAACTGCGTATTAGGAAAAAATTTTCAGAGCTCTTTTTAGTAATTAAGTTCTTAAATCAAGCAAGAATTATCTATGGTTTGTAAAGACAGATAGGTAGAATCCTTTCTATCTAATTTAGAATTCTAACCAAAACATTGTCCTGTCAATATTTCAATACAGAACTCTGCAGGGCAATCTAACTCTGCCTATCATTACTGTGCAGGTTGTTTTTCCAACTTGAAGAAAAAGGGAAGCACCTCTGAAGCCCAGCTAGACCCAGCCAGTTCTCTAAGTTCTTTGTGCTGATTGCACAAAGAATTTAAAAGCCTCATGAGGGCAATAAAATTCTTCTAAATTAAGCACCAGATTTCATAGGATTTAGACATCAACTTGTGAGCTGAAGTCTAAACTCCCATTATAATCACTGAAAAACAAGTCAATACAAACAATGGACTCTAAAAGCTAATTCAGCTTTCCCTTTGCTAGAAGAAGGATGCAGTTAATATGAGATAGCCTACATTTTGTGAAACAATTAACTAAGCACTGCACACTGACATGAAAACTTCACACCACATGTAAAATGATACTAGTTTTAACATGGGAATCCTGCTTCAGGGGAAGATTTTTTCAGATGCTCCAGGATATCTTGCCTCCAGCTATTACTCCAGAGAGGCATGGGATTATGGGTGCCATGTCAGATTTCCCAGCTTCTTATGAATGTCAGAGCTACCCTCACTATCACACAGTGCCACTATTTAATCAGAATCTACCTTGCCTGCTCCTCTTTTGAACATTTATGTCAGTTCAAGTAGAGGATTCACTTTCCCTATAATTTTACTGTTACACCTCTCAATCCTGTATGTGGATTATCCAGATTCTCATCCTCCTGAGAGGCAAAGGATCACAGCCCAGGACAATTTAAAATGCCAAGTATCAGTAGACTGTAAAAAAGCACATTCTGGAAGATTAAATATGGGTCAGGCAGGCATGATAGAGTTATGGAGCCAGAAAAATTACTGCTTTGAGCTGATGTTAGATTTCAGCCACAAATGGTCTGCTAGAATATGAATGTTTGCCTGGCACTGCAGTATTGATTTTTCACTCCATGAGAATGTCCTAACAACTGGGCAACAGTCAAGCTACTTTTTTTGGACTCTAGCCCTCTGATGCTCTTGTTTCTGTTTACACAGAGGACTTGAGGAGATGACAAGTATGTTTAACAGGGATACTGTGTGATGCCATCCTGAGACTCAGAAGGTGGTGCTTCAAACCTTTCTAAGATGAGTAGGATGGGGAAGCTTTCTATCTTCCTCGTGCTTTTTTCTGACCAGCAAATAATTATACAAAGAAGGAAAGACAATCCCCACCTCAGAGCAGATAAAGCCCATAGCAGTTAGTGGGTAGATTCAGGCCATGCCATCTGAGAAAAAATTACACACTATAATTGATGCAAAAACATGAGGATGGTTTCTCAATGGCTCCCTGAACAAATTAATTTAAAACCAAACAATTCTCAAGGGAGATTACACAGAAGTAGAAAGGATAATCTCTTACACCATAAAAAACCCTCCAATTATTGTTGCATAAAGGAGGGAATAGTGTTTATATTACAGTCCAACCCTAATCTGTGCCACAGATGGTGACTTTCAGGTTCTATATGGAAAATATACAAAAAAAAATCATGACCTCTCAACCAAGAAAATAAGAGAATATTATAAACTTTCAAAACACACAGGCTTAATTCTTGGTCTGAAATAGCTACACATAATTTCAGCATACAAAATTTAAAAAAAAAAAGAAAGGTTCAAAATCATCTGTCTCAGCACCATGTTATAATATGATGGCTATGTTTTGGGGGCTGTGCTGGTTTTAGTTGGGGTAGAGTTGACTTTCTTCACAGTGGCTGGCATGAGGTTGTGTTTTGGATTTGTGCTGAACGTGGGTTGATTAATTATAGAGATGTTTTTGTTGTTGCTGAGCAGGGCTTGCACAGAGCCGAGGCCTTTTCTGCTTTTTGCACTGCCAGCCTGGTGAGGAAGTTNTGGGAAGCAGTGAATTAATTCCTGGTTTTGTTTCTCTTGTGTGCATGGCTTTTACTTTCCCTCTTAAATTGTCTTTATCTCAACCCATGATTTTTGTAGCTTTACCCTTCCAACTCTCTCCTGGATCCTGCTGGTGGAGGAGTGAGTGAGCAGCTGTGCAGTGCTTGGCAGCTGGCTGGTGTTAAACCACAACAGGGACAATTATCCAGGCAATTAAAAGGTATTATAACATGTACATATATTCAAAGTGAAAGGAGACTAACTTTGAGCTGAAAATTTTTATTTTTTGAAAAAGCTTATTACAAAGACACGTATTAAATTAAAAGAAGATTTTAAGTAATTTTTTGTTTACTTTACAATGGTCACTTAACACCCTATGTTCCTCTAAAACTGTGATGACAGAAAAAAAAT
>VZTT01015589.1:33418-47163 GCA_013400855.1 Buphagus erythrorhynchus | reverse complement strand
AATAGTGTGGCCAGCAGGACCAGGACAGGGATTGTCCCCCTGTACTGGGCACTGGTGAGGTTGTATCTCAAACCCTGTGTTCAGTTTTGGGCCCCTCACTGCATAAAAGGCATTGAGGTGCTGAAGAGATTCCAGAAAAGCGTAACAAAGTTGGGAAAGGTCTGGATCATAGGTCCTATGAGGAGTGACTGAGGGAGCTGGGGTTGTTTAACCTGGAGAAAAGGAGGCTCAGGGATGAGCTTATCCCTCAGTACAACTGCCTGCAAGGAGATCGTGGCCAAGTGGGGCTTGTCTCTTCTCCCAGGTAACCAGTGATAGGACAAGAGGACATGGCCTCAACCTCTGCCAAGGGACATCTAGGTTGAACATTAAGAGGAATTTTTTTACAGTGAGGGTGATTTAACATTGGATTGGACTTCCCAGGGAGCTGGTGGAGTCACTGTTCCTGGAGGTGGCACTTTGTGCCATGGTCTAGTTGACATGCTGAGTCATGGGTTTGGACTTGACATGGGCTGAGACATGAGTTGGACTTGATGATTTCAGAGGTCTTTTCCAATCTAACTGATTCTGTGATTCTATAATTAATTCAGGTGTCATTTCATGAAAAAAGTGGTTTTTCCATGGAAACCATATGGCTGATGCTTATTCACACAGTCAATACATAAAACACAAAGCACAGGAATCACCAGACAAGTCCTACAGCTTGCTGTTCTTTGGGCTCTTTCAGTCACTAGTCACTTCAATTTCTACTACTTTTCTCTCCATTTCAACACCTGAATATTCATTAGAGCAATTAAAGACAGGAAACCTGACTCCCTCATCTACAAGGTCTTTGACCTTTCACCCCACTCAAAGACAAAACTACCTTAAATCCAGAAATGATAACTAGAACATCTCATCAAGAACAGTGATCAAAACAGTGAAACTACAAATGAGGAAGTACAACCTAATAAACCACTAAGCAACAAAAAATGACAGTTAACTTACTGCCCAAAATACAAGAATTTCTTTATCCTCCACCATGGCCAAGTCCCACCCAGAAATCTCTGTTTACTGTGCTTCCAGCAGTGGGGCTTTTTATGATATGGAAAACCAAAGTACAATACAGAATTTCCAAAACTGTTGGGGTTTTTTTGATACATTTCTTTACTAAACAGGTAAATACCCATTTGTGTCCAAATTTTCAACTACATCTCAACAGCAAACACAAGAGATGCTGTGGATTCAGAAGTGCAACCATATGATAAAAACGATTAGGAAGATAATGGTAACTGACTTTTATAACAACCATAGTTTAAACAAGGACTCTGTTACCATTACAGAGAGAAAACAGGCAACTTTGGTGACATCTTTGTGCATACAAATGAGAAAAAAATAGCTTAAGGCCCATCTTGTTTATTTATTATTGCCATCTAAGCCATTATGAGATGCTGCGAGTTTCCATATAGCAGAGTCACACAGTGCAAATGTAATGAATTCCTTTTCCTTCCTAATTCAAAATTAGGAGCATTAAAATGCATTAAATTCAAGACATTATAATTTAAAGGGAGATTTCATAAAGTCTCTTTGGTAGTCAAGGCTATATTGGTATTTCCGTCCTATTTTTTAAGTGCTTATAAAACAGCCATAAATACTGCTCATTTTGAAACCTGCTATCCAAGTTTTCAAGCCACAACCGATCACCCATTATATCTTTTCCTGAAAATGTGAATCAGATCAATCTTTCATTTGGGTGAGGTGAATTTTTGGATGTCGGTGATCAGAAGCAGTGTGCCAGAAGGATAGAAAAAATGTATTTTAATGAAATTTTAATGTAAAACAGAACTCTATTAAAATAATGCTCTTTACAGTCTGCAAGAAAACAAGACCAGAACCCAAAATGATTGCTAGTTTCCCAAGATATAATATACATCTGTAGGTTTTGGAAACAAATTAAGAGCCAAGTCAGTAAAACGGTGAGAACATCTTTAGCTTGAATAACTGCTACTGAACTTCCTGGCTGCTACAGCTCCTGCAGCTCCTACGTCTATTGGGGAGCTCTGTATCCACCAAAGCTGGAAGCAGGAAGGCTATGCATGCTCAAAGCAGCCTTGTTCTGCATTTCGTTGTCCTGAATTCAAGAAAGAAGTCACCAATGCCCCTTTCCAGTGGCTGAGCACCTCCTAACCAGGCTTCTCCACATTTTGAACCACTTTGCTGGGTGAAGAAAAGGAGTGGCATGAAGACTTGTGTTTACAAGTCTTTTACAAGCCTTTTACAAGTCTTGTTACATGTCTTTTTTGGTTTTTTTTCAGTTTTCACCAGACTACTACAGCAGATCCAGGAGTAAAGCTGTGTTACATACATTCAAAGCCATCTAATAGAGGTTAGGAGAGGAGGATAGGATTATGGCCAGCTGCAGCACCTTCATCTGCTTGTCTCCTTTATTGTGCTGCTCACAGATCTGCTCAGTCATACAGGAAAAACTATCTTATTGGTACATGAAAAGTAAAAGTCACTGGACAGACTGGAGCTGGGAAAAGAGCATTTACATCACCCAACCTGACTTAGAGACACGTTTTGCAAGAAGGCACACTAATTCTTAGAAAATCTTGTTCAGTTCTTACAGAAGACCTCAGGTCAAAAATCACAGAGCAAAGGACAGAAATTAAAAAAAAAAAGTCTCACTAAAACTTGTGTGCTTATTAATATTCTTTCTATAATTATTTTGTGTTGTGTTGGCATTAAGAGGCCTCCAGGTGAGTTTGGTCTGCATTGTACTCAGTGCTGCCTGAATGTAATGAAAATAATGGCCATGGCCAAAGAGCTAGCATTTCAAATCCACTGATCAAAGTGTACCCCAGCAACAATACACAAACTTTCAAGGCTTATTAATAACAGAAACAAAAAATTATAAAAACCTTTAAGAACTGAGCAAGATGATCTTTTGACTCTGAATCTGGATTAGTTTTCAGTTTGGAAGAAGAAATGTATTTTAATAAAGTCAAGAACACTTCCTGCTCTCTATGGAGGCGTGCATTGAAGTGATTAAAGAATGGCTCTGTGGGATAGAGAGCTTTCAACTGAATAGGTGAAGAATCTTATTCTGAGATCTTTTGAAATGGAACAGCAGCTTGGATAAATTGATATCTCTCACAAAAATATAACACCACAGTTAATTAACAGATTCTGACACAAAAAAAAGCACAAAGCATGACAAAAATACAGTTTCAAGACAGTTTTCAGGGTTTTTTTTAATAATCATAATTTGTAAATATAATGTTTATTTTATAAATGCATCAATATGGCCCTAAGAAATATTGAACTGTAAGGCCAGTCAAATTACTATTGAGGAGGTACCCGTTTATTGTCCTTTTTTCCTGTTTGTGGTTTACTCTTGGTAACAGTTTTATTAGATAGTAGTTAACTATGTACATTTCATAAACTATTTACTTTGGCTTACTTGATGTATTCAATTGTTTACAATTATTGTTTCTATTTCTTGCCCAGATGTGTATTTGTTTGTTTTAAACTGAGCTCTGAACAGTTTTACTATCACCTTGCAGCTATGAAATGTGTTTGCAAGGTTAGAGAAGTGGTTATACTGAGAAAAGTAAATCGGCTTTCAGTAGATTTTTCTTTTCAGAAGGAAAAAACTAAATTCACATGTCACAAAAAAGGTGGAAGAGCTACTCAGAACACAGAATCCTCTTTCTATAGGAAGATTCCTTCAAATTCCTTCAGGTCCAAGGATTTGTGCATCCACAATTTATTATTGTTATTCTCTGCCCCACTCCTCCTTCAGCGGGGCTAAGGCTTCCTTGCTCTTGTTTATCCATTAAGCCCTTCTGCCATTTTTGCTTGTTTTCCTGCTTGTCAGGCTGGACCATACTCGAGCTTGGGGGAGGTGATCTTGAAAATCAGCCAGCCTTTAGGGACTGCTCATCTGTGCGGGGCCATGCCCCATGGGATTCTTCCAAATAGGTCTTTGAACAAGACAAAATCTGTTCTGAAGTTCAGAATTGTGATACTGATCTTGGCACTTCTCCCACCTCTCAGGACCTTGAATTCCACAGCTCATGGTCACTGAAGCCAAGCCTGCCCCCAACCTTCATATTGGTAAGTATCAGGTCTGTCTCCCTTTGCTGGTTCTTCTACCAGCTGCATCAGGAAGTCACCATCCCTGTGCTCCAGAAACCTCTCAGATCACTTGTGTCCTGCTGTGTTGTGTCCAGCAGGTATCAGGGTGGTTGAAGTCCCCCATGACAACCAGGGCCTGCAAACATGAGACTTCCTCCAGCTGTCTGCAAAAGAGTTTATCTGCTCTTCCCAGTCAGGCTGGCAGTAGCAGGCACCCTGCTTAAAAACACCTACATTATTACTCCCACTGGTCCTAACTTGCAAGTTCTGAGCTGTCTCATCATCCATGACAGGGCAGAGCTCAGTGCATCCCTGCTGCCTTCAGAGACAACTCTCTCCATCCCCCTGGATGGTCCTTCCTGAAGAGCCCCTGTCCATCCATGGCAGCACTCCAGCAGATGCTCTGGTTCAGCCCAGATCCTATGCTTGTGTGAACACAAACATGCTGTTAAACAACTGAGTCATTCCCAGGGTTAAGGCACCATAAATTTTTGGCTAAGCTTTATGTCCCTTCATGAATTAGGGCAATTCAGACAGCAAGGCAGCATTCTTGTTAACAGCTCATTTTCTCTTCTCTCTCAATCTCCTGTCAGGAAACAGCTTACAGGTCTTCCTGATGATCCTCTAGAAGAAATCATAGTTTCACAGAGAATTTTTCAAGCAATAAATTCCCAAGAACAAAAGAAAAAAGGACTGAAATGCTGTTGCAGAATACCAAGTCATCAAATAGGAAATTTTATTGCTGTACATGCACCCTCATTCATTGTCTTTCCTGGTCCTAGGATAGCAGTGGTGGAGTGAAGTAAATGCTGTTTACACACATTTTCAACCATGGCTTAGGTCAGTTCTCTGTTTCTGGAGGGTAAGTGCTCTTTGGAAGCTGTTTAATTCAGTGCCAGCTGAGTCATGGCCATTTGCCTATATGACCCCTATCTGAACATGGCATGCTCAAGAAATGCCTCCTGGATACTTCCTACATCCACATGTGGAATGTGGACTCTGGTGACTTCATATTTCAAATTCTGTACTCAAAAATCTAGAAATATTTACGACTGAATGGCCTTTGTGGGGGGATTAAATACACATTTTTGCACAGTTGAGCTGTTACATAATTACTGGCCCAAGAAAATATGGGCGTAGACATTCAGCCTATGCAGTGTCCCCCATCATACATCAAAGCAAGCCATAAAAATTGACCTGCAAAACACCTATAAGTTAGTATTAAAAAGCTGGATAACTGCAAATAGCCCGCTAACAAAAAAGCACTGATTTATGGTTAGTGTTCCCAACTGCTTATCCTTTACCACAAGGTACAAGTGAAGCTCTCTCCACCTGGATGAGAGCAATCTCTTAGCTCATGCAGGGATGGGCTGCACAAACCCCACTCACCCATCCACATCAGCAAAGGAACATCTCCCTGCTAAGAGCAGTGACAGCCACATCTAGCCCAGCAGTCACTGCACTTGCTCCCTGTGTTTACAACCTTGAGCACATGTGTTTTAGCCAGGATTATAATTGTCTTCATTACTGTACAGAAAATACACTGTCCTGGACCTTTTTCTATTGAAATATATCAAATTCACCCATGATCATAAACATGGAAGTCAGCAAGGAGTTTTGCAATTATCACAGTGAAAGAGAACATGATTTCTTTGATCCCAGCATCCAGCCATCTGCTACCACCAGGATGTGGTGCTTCAGAGAGGAGAGAGACACTGCTCTTCCTTTGCCCCCTACTGCCTATTAACTTGCAACCTAAACCTCAAGTCTGGCAATCCTTCTCTTCACAACAAAGGTTACTGCAGAAATCTTGAACTTTCCTAACTTAGCCTCAGAGAAGTGACATACATTATAAACTTCAGAAAATACTCCAACATGGCATTCCAACATCGCTCTGGACTCTGAATCTCTGCACCTCTCAGACTGGCTGAAAAGGAAACAGAAAAGCAGGATTAATAGGTGTGCAACAGGTAATTCATACACAGTGGTGGAATGAAATCTATCTGGTAACATAAATTGCCTGCAGAATGATCGTCTGAAGACAAGTAAAAACACACAAAATAAATGTTTAATATTTTCTTGTTAATGTCTACAGCTTTGTCCTGACTGACTACAAAGAGATGCCATTTAAAGTGGATATACTCAATGAGCTCAACTCTGCAACTCTGTTGGTTCCTTATACAGTGTGAGGTGATCCTAAACTGCAATTTTTTCTTGTTTGATCTTCAAGTTTTAAGAAATAAAAAAGATCATGAAAGCATTTTCAAGAATTTTTTGGTCTTTTAATTCAGTCACACTTTCTGCTCCCCATGGTTTAAATTATTCATTACAAATTGTGCAGATTCAGATGTCAGCAAGTCATTGGCTAAATAACAAATTCAAACAGGACTCTGCAGCCATTCCCATAACATAACAGAAACATCCTATGCCCAGGCAGGACTGATCATTCATTTTCAAGTAACATCTGAAGCTGGACTCATCTCAGTCTTTAATGACTTTAAAGCTACTTGATGTGCTAAATGAACAGGTATTACATGGTCATGTTTAAAAAGAATGGTTAGATCTGACTAAATGTTATTCCCAGCTGAAATCAGTTAAGAAGAATGTATGGGCCTCTACCCCAACAGTGCACTGTGACAGAAGGACCCTTTACAAGGGGTGAGGGAGAGTCTTCAAATACTGTCTTTTTTGTAAGCACGGGCTCAGCATGTACCACCACAGCCTCTGCACACCCTCTGAGGACCAAGGTCCTTAGGACACCTCCAGCACCAGTGGTGGTCTGCAGGCTGGCTACACGACACCTCTGGGGACAGGTGATGGGCTGGCATGTGAATTCATAGCCCTGGACCCTGGTCTTGCTGAGAATTATAGGCATGAACTCAAGCACTTCCCTAGCACAGGAGGGTACACTGAGCTCACAGGAGAAAACATATAAAGCAAATTCTCTTCCCCAGAGGAATTTATAATCTGAAAGACTGGATGGTCATTGCAGAGTGTTTTATGTCCTGGGACAGGTTAGAGGGAGACGGCAGAATGTGAAACAAATAAAGGGTGAAAAATAATTTTCCCATTAATCAATTTAAGGGCATACAATGGCATCAATATATCATGGATGCCTAATTCTTGTCTCTAAATAAGGTATTTTTATGGGAACATGGCCAGTTAGGCAGCTGTCTGGTCACCTGTGGATGAGAGTAACTGATTTATGTGAGCACAATGTGCATTTACACACATGAATTTCACTTTTACTCAGACAGTACATGTCTGAGTTTGAAAGCCCAGGTCCCAGTTTGCTAAGAACTGGGGGAGGCCTCTGAACAAATAATTGATAAACTAAAATCTTTTTGCTGTCAGGTGGGCTGGGGATGTCCAGTGTCACTGCAGGAGGTATCTCACAGGCAGCTCAGGGAAAACTTGATCCTGGGTAGCTGAGAACTGTTTCCAGAAGTGGATGCATAAGGCACACAAAGAGAAGCAGAGCATCATGCTTTATGTATCAGTCTTTTTCTGTATCCCATAGGTCCATGTTTTCCTCATAGCCTTGTCTAGTTTTGAATAAAACACAAAATTAGACCAATCAATGCACAGAAAGCACTCTGAGCATATTGTTTGAGCCTGACCTGTGACTGAATGCTCACCATATATTTAGCTCAATCATTTGCAAGTCTGTGATGTTGAACAAATGCTCTACTTTCCCCTAGTTTTGCAAAGTGCTCCTAAATTTAACTCTGAGTCAACACTGTACGACTGCACATTTAAGTTAACCTGCATAGTCAGCTTATAAATTTTTAAGAAGCTTTCCCTTCTCTAACAGTGAATGTAAATGCAAGTTGTTTGAACAAAGACACTAATTTATCAGTTATAACAATGAATGCACCTCTTTGTCTACTTCTGACTGTGTGAAATATGCATTTGTCATTGACATAAATGGAGATTGATGACAAAAATTATGTGTAAAATGCAGCATAAAAATCAGATGGCCAGGACAGTCTGGTATGGATTGCCATATCTCCAGCAATATCAGCAGTGTTAAGACCATTATTTAATAGCTCAAGATCTGGCTGTTAATGTCTAACATCTCAAGATACTTTTGTGATGTGTGATGCTTATAAACTTTTTGCCTAGTGCTGACCTTCTTTTGATTTGGAACAATGATAACAAATTGTTTATGCTTTCAGTCTGTCTGCAAATATCTCCTGTGCAGTCAACAAATTTTACTTGTGCTTATTGATATTAAAGTTATTTATGATTCTTCATGAGTATATGTTTGTGTTAGAAAAAAGAGAAGCATCACTGTTGCTTCTAGTCTTGACCTACAATGCAGAAAAAAGAAAAGAGCTTTATTTAATAAACATTTGGGGGAAAAATGCAGAATGAAATAAATTAAATAATGGATATTCCACAAAAGACCTGCATGGAAGAAAAGAGAAAAAACATGGGAAAGAAAGAGATAGAGTTTAGAATAGTGATGCCAGATTTTCACAAAATAATAGTTTACTCAAAGTCAGCTTGCATGTATTTTGCACAAGAACACATTCAGAATCACAGAAAAATGAGCAAATATCACATTTGTGAGAGGCTTCCCTCATGGTAGCACTGTGCTCTGAGCATCTTTGTGGGATCTCTGATATGAACCAAGGCCCCATTGAACCAAATGCTGTATTAACAAAGACCTCTCATGAGCAGTTTTTCAGTGACAGAATCAAAATGGACACAATTTTACTCTCAACACATGGCCCATGACCAATGAATGCAAAACCTACCACAACCAGTTTCTCAATTCCTAAATGCTTCCTGCACTTCTTCCAGCATTGGTGGTTGCAACAACTGCAAAAAGTAGACTCTGCCCTTGCTTTCAATCTTGTTTCAAATAAATATTCCTGACAAATAAATGGAGAATTTCTTCAATCACAGTTTTACTCATCAGTTGTCTCAGCCGCACATATTCTTACTTAATGCGCAGGATCTTTCAATGANCATTTCATGTCCAAATTTGTGGCTAAAGGAATAAAAAGGGCCCCAGCCATCTTGAAGAGGTAGAAGGGACAAGAAGATTGACCTGTTCGAGTTTTGAGAGGATCCACTGAAGTCAGCTGGATATCACACTGATACACTTCCAGGAGACTAAACCCAGATTACACTTCGTCAAGATGCACACACTGAGAAAAAAGAGCACTTTTCCTCTGCTAAATGAGCACAGGAAGAGAAGATTTACTTGTAAAAAAAACCACAAAAATATTTTCACCTACCTTTTAACCTGGAACACAGAGAAGCCCTAGGAATCTGGTCTCACTTTAGACCAGCTGGAGCAGCACTACCCTGGGTATATCAGCAAGCAGCAAAGGCACCTTCATCAGCACCAATGGTCAGAAATGCATTTTTAAATCTCCCAACCATCTCCCCATTATGTGCTGTGGTTTCCACAAGGCACCTGTCTGAGAGCACACAGACCAAACTCTTTCAGATGAAAACAAACCCAAAGATGTGCTCCAGGCACATTCAGCCTGCAGGACCAGGCTGTAAGCAGCACAAAGTCCCCAAGACCACACGTATCACAGAGGTCAGTGCAGGTTATTTCACTCAGCAGATCCACTCCTAATGGAGCACACTACTTGCTAATGTAGAAAGAGTCATGTTCAACCACTGCACGAAGGGACAATGACAAGTGGGGACACGGCTGATTATAGTCAGCCAAAATCAACTGTCAAGCCCTAACAAGCTTGTGATGAAGTACAGCTAATGTAATTATCACTTTAGGGTCCACAGAGAAGGGCACTGATAGAGTAGAAGACAAATGGGCTAGTAAGCAAGAGTCAGAGTAAAAAGGAAGGATTCCCAAACTGAAAGCTGTGATCAAGTCAGCTGTGTGGCGACAGCAAAAAAACCCTGCATTTAGTCAAAATGTAAGGTAATGCAGCCCATAGAGTGTAAGAGAGCAGTTACTTGAGCAAGAAACACAAAGCCCATTGTTTATGCTAAATAGCATGAATAGAAGCTGGTAGTTCCTTAATTCCTTTGACAGAAATAAGCATTAGGAGACCCATCTTTCTCTAAATTCTGTTTTCCCCTGGTGTCATTTTACATTTTCATTGTGAAGGCTACAAGTTTTTTTCGACAATTCCCAAGACAGGGATGGTGGGTTTTGCTGCTGACATTACTAGTGAGCCACACATAAATTCATAACAGCTCCCACATCCAAAGCAGACCACATAGAAATTAACCTCACACAAACATCTTTTTTTACTTGATATCTGATACCATAAACCTGTTAATTCCTTCATGCATCAGAGGTGTTTGGGGAAAAAACAAAATGGATAAGAATTTCTAAGGAAAGAAAAAACTACAGTTTCTACTGGAGAACTTTTTAGAGTTTTTTATTGCATTATAAAGAAGACAAGAAAAGTAACCATAAAGCATTGTATTTGTAGGTCACCTTTAAAGAGTAAACAACAATTATATATACTTCATCATACTGGGTTCTGAATACCACATTGATGTTCCTCAGTTCATCTGTCTTTCATACTGAGGGGACTCATCCATCATCTACTCATACACAAGCCTGTCATGTGGGGGTGATAGAAGTTATCTTCAAGGTAACTCACTGACACTTCTTAATTAAATATCTTGAAATACTGCATATTATTTTCCTGTACCACCATGGAGACAATGGTAATTACATGGTGATTCCCAGAAACATTTTATGAATCCTCAATTATTGTGCAACTAGCTGGATTTGACATTAATGCTGCTAGTTTACAATTAATTATATGTAGTAAAATATTGGAAATATTCAGGCACCTTTTCTGAGTTATCCAAGACTGTCCATTCTCCAAAGTTACTTAGATTGCTTTTGCAAAATGTCCAATGACTAGGTATTTTTAAAAATCCTGATGATTTTGACTGGGTGATTTCCAAGGTAACAACAAGTTGCAAGAACTCCATAAACCACAGCCATCCTAAATTAATAAAAATATGCTCTTATAAGCATTCCCAAGGTACATGGACTCAAGGACACAAATTCCTCACATTTCCATTATCTTCCTTACCAAAAAGCAAGTAGATGTTGCAAGTGTTGCTTTATTAGGCAAATGTAGGGCCTGTTTTGCAGCACACAGAACCTGCCAAAGGATTCATACATTTCTAGATTTCCAAGTATGTAAATGGTTCACATTTCTGCCTGTCCAACTCCTTCATGAATTTTCAGTGCAAATCATAACCTTCTTCCAGAGATCTGACAGCTATAAAGCATTTTAAAAATATAAATACTTTTGTTCCACTGCAAATCTGATAATTTGATGAGCATAGTTTACTATGCTCATTCCAGTTGCCACATCCTGTTTATGTCGGTGCTATTTCTGACCATGCAATTTATTGATATTTATTATGTTTGTTACAAATGGATATTGCAATTTCTCTGCAGTTTTCTTCCTGCTGTGTCTTCCACTGACAAGTGCAGCTCATCCCAGGGTGTGTCACAGACAAGATGCTTTCTGGAAAGACAAGGATTGGACGAGGGAGTTCAGAAATAAATTAGCAGACAAGGACAACATAAAACTTACTTTAAAACTTGGAAATAGTTCTGTGCTCCTAAAAATTCAAAATCTCATTTTATCCCCTCATTTTCACTAATTATAATTGCAGGACATAAATCCATACTAATGTCCTCCAGGGTCTCCTCCAGTATTTTGTTTCCATGTGCTGTGAGGCTATTTTCTCCTTTCAGTTTCCATCTCTCTTATTCTCTCTAACTTCTGCTATTTGCTTTACCACTTCTCTGCTAAGCTCCAGGTCCCAGCAGACTTTCCCCCTCCAGTTCTTTATTTGCTTTAATATGCTTCTTGCCTGAAAAAAATGTTATCTGGTTTTCTCCACTTCTACTAATTTTCTTCTTCTCTTCATCCTAAACATCACTATTTCCTGAAGCACATTAAGCCAGTTAAATATTTTACTGCCACAATGTAGTCTCAGCTATGCACTTTATTTTCCTTCTCATTCTCTTTGTCAAATGTTTCAGTATTTTCCTGGTTCATGTCTGAATTACCAGATTAAATACATCACCACTACTGCTGACCCTGACACCTGAGGATATTGAAACACTTCTGCACTGCCCATGGATGCTCTGCTCTGGTCACTCAGTCATCAATTGTGAAGTCCAACCATCAATTGTGAAGTCCAACCATCATTCTCCACCAGACCCTGCACACAGCTTTGGAGCTCTCTCTGACTTTTATCAATATTTCCCATCCCTGGAAATCCTTCAAAGACAACAACCATTTTTTTGAGATGTATCTTCTACGTTTCCTCTGCTAAACCAGGCACACTCTGTGTTCCTAATCCCAGTACCTTTGCCACAGTGTCTGCTTTTACTTTACAGAGTGCACCATGGTTTACTTCACAGAGTGGAGGCAGGGAATACTTATCACCTGCAGAAGTGTTATGATCATTTCCTTCTGACATTTTATGCTATTAAGTGGCATAAACTATGATGAAATGTCATCATTCAAATACAGCAACAAAATGAAGCTGACTCCAAACATGATCTGACTGCAGAGTGTGTGGAAAACACCCCCACTTTATCAGCAAACAGTAGAAAAGTAGTTGATAATTTATGTCATAGCATTCAAAGTTTCTGAAGTCATACATTATTCATGGAAAAAGTCATCTACTTGTGTCTTTAAAAAAGACACATTAAAAAGTACAATGTTAAAAATAGATGGCATTTTATTGGAGATCATAATTATTTAAAAAGTTGGCAACAGGGCTTTTTAGTTCCTAAAATGACCTTTCAAGATGAAATGAGGAAAAGAAAAGCTTCTCTGAGGAAGAAGCTATGAAAAACTCAAGTGCATAAAGAAGGCATTTACCTTTAATCTGAATTTTAGTATATTCTCTGACAAGAACAGAGACCAGTAAAATCACATTCATAAGTACTACTAAGTAGCAGTGTAGGTCTGCTGAATGACAGAATTTTTAACCTTGTTGTGACCAAAATTGTCATGATAAATCTGCAATTTAGAAATGCAAACTTTTCCTGGGCAGCAAATGAGAAATGCACAAATATATTGAAGATCATAAACATAAGCAGAGAGCAATCCCTGAGTACCACTTGCCTGTCTCAGTGTTNGAGTGTTAAAATTTAAATCAACAGTAAAAGCATAATTAGAAGTAGACAAACAGCTGGCCAAAATCACTCAAGAAAGCAGTTGGTAATTCTGTGCTGCCCTTTGAGTGACCTCCCCTTCACTTATTTCATTGTTTTAGGGGTATGTTGTGTGTGGTCAGCCTCTGGTGCACCTGCTGGGACCCCAGGTGTGACCTTCCACATCATTTACTGGGCAGGGTCCAAGGGTGGGTGAGAGAGAAACCACCAGCCAGGGGATGACCAGGATGGTATGCAAAGGTATGATGACAACTGATTACTCAACCCTTTGCCTTTATCCTTTTCCTGCCTAAGGCAGAGTCAGCTCCTCAGAAGTGTGACAGAAGAGGTAGAACTCAAAGGGCATTATAATGCAAAAGGAATTAGAATGCAAGTTCCCTTGTTAAGGCAAACTCCAGGAAAGTATCCTTATTCAGAGAGGATGTTAAGTGCCTTGTTAAATCCTTTTGAGGATGGTGGGACTGGA
>VZTT01015589.1:9092-31114 GCA_013400855.1 Buphagus erythrorhynchus | reverse complement strand
AGACTTCCAGGGACTATCTCCAGTTTCTCAGTGCTGCTGCTCCAGGGTTCTCCCTCCATGGATATGGACAACATTGTCCTGTTCCAAGCTCCTGAAGCAGCCTGTGGAAAGTGACTGAAGCAAATGGTTGTTAGCAAAGTGGCCAGCTCATTTCAATGAAAGAGAGATGCTGGTAGTCTGTAGTTCTGCTCAGACAAAACTATCCAGGACTGAAAGAATGCTTGATCTTGGATCAATAATTCAGGCAAGAGGGTTTTCAGCAAAACCTGTGTAGAAGACAAAATTGCTTTTGCAATGAAGACCTGCCCAGAGCAAATAGCCCACCTCTCATTATCTATGCATAATCCATTGCTCTCCAACTGATTTTCCAGGGAATGATCAGAACTGAACGGACTTGTCCTTCATTTGGGGCTATTTAGCCTGAGCTGCACAGTGAATCTATAAGGATTTTCCTTCTGCTAAGGCAGTCAGGACCCTGCCAGAACACAAACATAAGAGGCCTGTGGCATGCTAGAGTAACAATAATGTATTAAACTTATTCACTCCTGTCTTGCTTCCCCCACTCTCCATCACTAATCTGACCCTGCAACCATAAACCCTACTTGAGAGACCAGGTATTGTCCCCACACTAGTGTGCACAGACAAATTTGCATTAAGGATTGATCAGGAAGGATGATCTGGTAGTTTGCACTAACCACTGAGAAGATTTCAGAGAAAAAGTTGCTTATTAAAGAGGTGGTTAGCACAGCTGCTTTGCTTCATGACTCGTACACAATCACGTATAGGATTTTTGATTGTACTAGAAACTGTAAGAATTCTACAGCTAATGTTATCTTCAAGGAAACAGTACCAGGAATTTTTGAACCACTAGACTGGAAATTCAAAACCAAAACCTTTTCTTGCCCTTTAAGATATGTTCTATGCACTTCTTTCTTTCTTTTGAATAATAAAAATCCACACATAAATATGCTTATAAAGAGGTAATTCCACCCCTGGGTTCTGAGACCTATAAACCAAGGCAACTTCACTTTCCTTGTTACAAACATCTTAAGATCAAGTTATACAACTAAACATAGTTGAGTGTATATTTGTGGTCAAGTCCATTTAAAATTATTCGAGGATAGGAAAATATATTTGGAATGTACTTTTGGTATCCAAAAATATAAAGTTATATTATCCCAGTGGTATAAACAAAGGGAGAGTAGGAATTTATATTAGTCTGTATACTGCAACAAGGTCTCAGGCAGAGGGCAGGAATAGGTTAAAAGTGGAATAGTGCTAGGGGACATGAGGTAGAAGACGAGTTTATGAGGTGACAGCTCTATTTTGCCTAAGCTCGTCTGGAGGTGAATGGAGGAAAGAGCTCTCTTTCAAAAGGGGCTTCAGTATTTCAAAATGTATTTGTGCTCCTAACCAGGTTTTACCTTTCCATAGGCAAGAAGGCCAGGCTGACTCCAAGGTGACACACCAGGAGCACCAGCTGCCTCAGAGAGAAGATCCTGTAGAAACACCTACCAGGAGAATATTGAAATTCCAGGGACAGGGGGAAAGCTGGACAGATACAGGTATAAATGCACATACACATACTGCCAACTGTAAATGGCCTCCATTGTTCCTGATCCCACTCCTTTATTCCCTCCATAAAAAAATTATGAGACCCAACTATTCATACAGCATTTCCAGAAATTTAATAGACCATATAGATTAAACTCTGAGGGCCAAGCACTGGTGTCAGATACACTCAATGAAACCCCATCTGAGAACAGAATTTGGCTCGGATTCAGCAGGCAAATGAAAGGGTTTTTTCCACTTTCAGAAGAAACCCAAGTATGTAAAGTTTATAGGCACTAGTAGGAGAATAAATCAATTTAAGTCCATGTCACACCATTCTTTACAGTTTTGTAACAAGGTGTACTTTGTTAGATTTTAATCTGCATACATTTGAGACAGCAGAGCTCTTCAAAATCATCTTTTAATGGCATCGCAATTTATAGACAGTAACTAATTTCAAACTTCATAGCACTTGGCTTTTATGATTATTTCAAATCATTTAAATGCAAATGAATTTCCAGAGAGAGAAAACATCAAATGCCCTTGAGTGGCAACATGTAATAGAACTGCGAGCAGAAATCACAGTAGGAATTTGAAGCAGTCTGATAGGGTTTGACGGGAGGTCTGTATAAAAGTGTTTGCCTAAATCCAATTTACATTTCATTTCACATTATATTCTATTTACCCATTTTGTCATTTTAATATGACTTATTTACTTAATCCTGCTCTGAAATCCAATCTACTATCAAAAGCAAATGTGGAATTCTGGTCAGGATAGGACTTACAGCAATTTTGCATTTTAGGACAATGGTAATACAGTTTCTAAAAAAGAGCTAGCTAGCTTTCCCCCCACAGTTAATAATGTTAAGGCACCACGCAGCCAAAAACATTTGTGCATGCCTTAAATAATTACACTTCTTTCAAGCTAAGCAATTGTTTGCCTACTGACAGAGTAATATTTCCTGGGAGGCATTGCTAAGCTACAGTACCTACAAAATATTTGGACACAGGGTGCTGAGAAAGATCTGAACTATTCTTAAAGTGATTGCACTCAGAAAGATAAGAACTGTCCTGAAACTCCCCATTCAGCAGCAGCAGTTAAAACAAAGCACCAGGGGTGGGTTTTTTTACAGCCAAATGGATTTGCAGGAGGCAGCAAGAGCTGGTCTACCTCTGGTTCTTCCTGTGCTTCTGGATAAGCAGAGCAGGTAAGGATGCAGCCAGAGCTCGTATCTTGGTATCATCCATCCTCTGTCAACATCCAGCCTTTAGGTTATGCAATGCACATGTCCCTTTTATTTTACCTTAGATAGAAAAGGTAACTGTCCATGACTGCAAAGTGACCAAGTACATTCTGCCCTGCCCTATCCCAGTGCAAATTCTGCAGGACAGCAGGCTGAACCGTGGCATTCAGCGTTTGTAGGCAGGCAGAGAGGACGATGCAGTTTGCACAGCCTGTGAGGGGATTTGACCATGGCATGGGCCAGACTCACACATGTGATCAAGGTATTCATGTCTGTTCTGAGGAAACGAGACTCTTGGGACCAGGCAGTCCCTAATTTCTCCAAATACCTCTTTTCCAGGCCCAGCATTTGAACCAAAAGGCAAAAATACACCTCAGACTCACTAATTCCAGCACAAGCTATACACAGTACCCAGACCACCTCCTAGTCTGCAGGAGAGGAAAATGGGGGAACATGAGTTTGTGGTGCTGCTGGTACCTGAATATTTTCTCATTTCCTGGAGATGAACTGCACTACTTAAGACTACCGTAACAAAGTAAAAAAATTAGATCTCGTGTGTTTTCAAAATCTGTCTTTTTAAAGATAACAGAAGACACAAATACCTTCAGACAGTCAGGGCTACTCATCATTCTGTGCCACACTTCCAGCACTTGGTTTGCAGAAATCCATGAATATTTTCATTTCTTATCAGATATAAATTACTGATATAGTCAGTACAATGTTTGTTGGTGAAAACTCCTATAGTCGAGTCTACTGAGTGATAGATTTGAAGGAAAAGAAGAATAAAATATCGTGCTTGGGATAGAGAGATTACTAAAATTGTGCTATTCCTACAGTAGCCAATTTCACAATCAAGATGTCTTTTCTATTGCAAAGGCAATTTTTATATGTCTCCTGCACATAAATGTCATTCTTTTGTTTATTATGTCTTTCTTTTTCATTTATTTCATTAATTTTGTATATATTTTCTACAAAAATACTTCTAAGGAAGTACATTTGTCCTCTGTTTTGAGCAATTTGTCTTTTGCAAGGACAATATAACTGTGTAAAAGCAATAACACAAGGCCTTTTATCAAAAACGTATCAGCACTGTTCAAACAACGAGGCAGTTCATTAGATTTGAATAAGCTAACTCCTGGGTTAGCTTTGGACCTACAGTTTTTCAGGTTAGATGCTGGCTATTTTATTTTTTCCTTTTTCAAACTTCATGGAAAGGGTTACTCAGATAAATACTGGTATATTGACCATCAGTGATCAAACATAGCAAACCTTTAATAAAGATCTTGAGTCTTTATTACTACTAGGTACAGTTCTACCATCCACTAGTCCAGCTCCCCATTGGCTCCCAGGTCTTGGTGACTGATCCTCCCTGCTTCATCAGAAGGGGGTTACTCAGAAGCTCTGCCTGGGAAATTCCCCTTTGGAAAAAAGCAGGATGATGTTTAGGGAAACAGTCCCTTCCAGAGGCTGCCCACATAAAGATGGATGGCCAGGCTGCAGAAAGTTTTATTCCCAACTCTCTGGTCTTTCCCCAGTGCTCTCTGCCCACACTTCTTCCTTTCCATGCCCAGCTGCACCCCTGGACTCAGATTGGAGTGTCTGGCCCTGAGGACAAACCCAGGGCAGTCAGTAGCACTTCACCTGGCAGCAGGATCCACTACATGCAGGGGGAGAACCAAGCACTACAGACAAAGACATTAGTTGCTGAGATCATCAAATCACAGTTTGCTGAGATTTGCAAGGTACAGTTTTCTGTAAGGAGATGTCAGTCCCTCCACTGTGAGGTTATGCTGCATTGAGGCCATAAAGGGCATGTCCTCAAAGACTCCTCTGGCTCCTGACCTCAGCCTCTCTGGCTGTAAATAGTTTTAGGTTTCACTCAGACTTCAGTGGAGCTGCCCCAGGTATTTGCTGTGTGCATGCAGCCAGGTCCTCCTGCAGACAGGTGAAGTATCTCAGGGAAGAGCTAAAATCCACTGCCAGAAACTTTTATAACAGTAGAAAACACTCTTACTAAACAAAATATGTGGAACTTATGTCAAAACCAAAATCTGTCAGGAAGCAACATAACTCACCTTTCCTTATTCACACCCAATAGTAAATTCCCTTTTTAATTTCTTTCCTTTTCTATTACATTTTTTTTCATGTAGAAGTAGGATGCTTCTGGTAATACCCAAAAGTCCCTATTTTAACCTTTATGTCCTTTACTGTGACAGAATTAAGATTTTTCTTCCTGGAACTGTTGATAATATTTTCTGAATGTAGATATGGCTGTTACATGATAAAAGAAATAATAGAAAATTTTACTCTGAAATAGAAAGTGCAAAAAACCCCCTAGATTTTAGGCAATACACTTCATGTACTTACAGTACACTTCAAAGCCAGGAAGCACTAGTGTTAACATAAGAACAGCTGCTTTGCAGACATCTGATATTGTTCTCCCAAACCTGCTGAGTGCACTGCTTTTCTCCCTATGTTTGTTAAACACCCCTTTCCCCAGATGGCTTCATATCAATAGGTCATTTTACCCACAACATAACCACTTTGAACAAGTTCTATATTTTTAAAGCAAATACTTCAGTGGCTTTTATACTGCAGGAAAGAAGGAAGAAAACACAACAATAATGCGATTGAACTGCAATCTTGAAAAATAGCATGGCTGAGAGACAGATCTCTAGTTTTATGACTGGACAAAAACCAGAAGGAGAGAGGAGATGTTACTGTTCCATTTCTATCCACAGATTAAATATGATGTTGTAATAACAAAGATTGAAGGAAGATGTATCAGGACCAAAACTGAGCAAGTGTCCTACCTCACCACAGTGTGAAAATTAGGGACTTCCATACAGGACATATACACATCCCATATGTACACTACATTATTTACAAAATATTCATTAACATTTCAAGCTGACATGAAAATTATTAGGTTGCAAAAAATATCAGTTAGCTGCTCTTCATTGCAAAGATTTCTGAAATGAAAAGACTACTGAGATAATGGGGAACTCACAAAACATTTATTTGCCTAGAAAAAAAGGATATTTAAAAAATAAAAAATATATATATACAAAATCTAGCTCCGTGTATATGAATGTGTTACTACACACACATACAAATCTAGGTATTTAAGATAAGAATTAATATTCAGTGTCTGGCAAAACATTCAACATTTTCCTCCAGTATAATCATCTTTTTAAACATGGTAGGACCTTTTTGCAGGTCAATCACAGTTTTCAGGCAAGCTGCAATTTAAATCAGCTCCATTCTGCATCTAATGTGGATGTTTCACTGAAAAATAATTAAAACCAACCACACTACTTGTGTCTCTTTGTCTGTCAGATACAGACCACTGTTGTGCATGCACATTGCTAATCTCAGGAAAGGAAACCTTGCAGAAAGGACAAGGAGGTGACAAAGTAATTACCCGCAGTGGGTGATTTGAAGAGTTGTAATAAAGAGGTGCTCCCTGCTCATGCTGCCTTCATCTCACCTGAACTCCTATTTGGTGACTCCCTTTCATTGCCTACATCACCCTTCAGGCTAATAATGGAAATAGATAGCTCTCCTGGCAAGCATAGACAGTGTATCAGAGCCATCGACTATATCTCTACTTTTTCAGCACCAAGATGGTTCAGTTTGCTCATCAAAAGGGTCTCAGCTTGTTTAATCTCCTTTATCAGCCCCGCTTCCATCTCAAAGCTTGCAAAGGCTCCTGCTCCTTAAATTGCTGCCTTCCTCTGAGCCAATGCAGTGCATATTTCCCTTTTCTACAGAATGATGTTTCAATGCCAAAGAGAAGGAGCATGAGAGAGAGAAATAATCTTGGCACTCATTCAGGTTGTTGTGAAGAAAAAGAAGGGAAAAAAACCCAGATTGCCAATGGGGATTTCCTCAGTAATAAGCCAGATGGCATCATAGGATGCTTGGGGAGACTGTTTCTGTCTAATTCTCTTCAGTAGCAGAAACTGCCAAGGCCTGGCCTTTGTGGTAAAACCAGTGACTAGCTATTTTATATTCTTTCTCTTTGCTATGCATGCTGTCCCCACCTGTCACTAATGCCTTTGTAATGCAGTCAGTGCCTGATACGAGCTCCTTCCCCTCCTTTCTCTCCCTCACTTCTGGACTCCAAATAATATTTCCTTTCCACCTACACCTGCAACATGGATGCAACATTT
Organism: Buphagus erythrorhynchus; assembly: GCA_013400855.1. Classification (NCBI taxonomy): domain Eukaryota; kingdom Metazoa; phylum Chordata; class Aves; order Passeriformes; family Sturnidae; genus Buphagus; species Buphagus erythrorhynchus. The sequence goes on along the minus strand of VZTT01015589.1, from coordinate 24,144 downwards.
GCTTTATATCCCAGTGACGTCAGGATAATTTCTTTCTTCAAGTGCAAAATGTTTCATATAACATGGGGAAAGCCAGCTGTGAAATTTCTAAAGGTTGCCATCCTGGCAAAAGACCAAAGCAGGGGTTGATGCAGGGAAATGGGGATCTGGTGTTCTGTAAAACACAGGCATTCAGAAGCTCAAATGTCAAGATGGACAACCTACCTGAAATGCTGGCTAGGGCTACAAGAACTTTTTAAGTCTGTATTTATAAATTTCATTTATATACATATATCGCTATCTATCTGCTTCTATTTTTTTTTTGCATATCTGCAAAACTTTGGTGTTTCAACTGTATTCTGAATCGTGGGTTCAATCTCTCTGCATACCAGATGGATTGTAGAGACCGTGTATTCCAAAAAGATGGAAAACCTTATAGAAATCTTCTATGGGATTGCTAGGGTGTTTTTGGTTCCTTAGAGATAGATCCATAAGCTTTCTGCCTGCCTTAAGGGCTTGTATTTCCACTGCAAGGACTAAATTGTTTTTCCTCTCCAGAAGCAGTCCTATCATGTATTCAGCATGGAGCAGATAGATATTTTAAACTCACTCTTTGCTGAGAGCAAAGTAGCATTTTCTCACAGCTTTCTGAAACTGCTTCTTTCTTTTTGACATTGTTCTTTTTCTCCAAGTAGTCATCATGCACAGATATCACTGCAGCAGGGTAAAGAAATACATCCCAGAGTATCATATAGGCAATAGAGCTGCTAATGGCTGCTGTAGCAAAGGCACTTACAAAACTTTGCATGCTGTGCTGGTAAGGAAGGTGCAGAGCTAATGCAGAGATGTCGGCTGAGATACAGACAGTGCTGGCTGGCAAAAACAGGACTGCAAGAGTCATAAAAATAGCAACATTTATAATCTGATAACGACATGTTCATTGATATACTGTCAACTGGGATAATCTAAAGACAGTCAGAAGTTATTTTCTTTATCTAGGTATAAAATAGCAGCAAACAGACTTACAGGATTTTTCTAAATGAAGTATTTCATTTCTTTTTGGAAGTAAAGTCATGCAGATAGCTGTCTCATTGAGCAGCTATGAATGTTTCAAGATATAAATGTTGGTGGTTTTTTCCAATTAAAAAAAGATGCACCATTTCCACATTTTTGGATGAATAACAGTAGTCTATATCACAGTGGGTTTACTCTTTAAATGTATGAAGAGAAATCTGAGGACTGTCAACTGAAAAATGACAAGCTACCTCTTCTTCCTCTCCCCAGCAGCTTTCCATGACTCCTACATCAGAACAGAGACCAAATCCTGAAATCAAGCCCTGAACCATGGCAGGCCTGGTCTCAGCACATCCTGGGAAGACAGGATAGAGCCTCCACCTATGCTGCAGCTGGGACTGGGGACAGCATTTGCAGATAAGGTCTCTTGGCAGCACCCAGCAGGGGAAGGCTTGGCCATGGGGGAGCTGGATGGTGCCCTGTGCAGTGAAGCAGAGTGATGGGTTCCCCCACCAGCCAGCATGTTGTCCCCTGAGGGGGAGAGCCCAAACACCCCCTCCAGTGCCCTGTGTGGCCCCCATGCCCTCAGCACTGCTTTTCCCTGCTCCAATCCTGCATTACTTGCTGGTGGAGGCGCAGCTGTGCACACCCTGCCAATGCCTGGGCTGGCCCTCTGCCCACAGTATAGCAGATTACAGTTCCCAGAACTGCTCTCCAGGGCCAGGATGAGCAGGAAATCAAGATTTCTTGACACTGGTCTAATGCTGGAAGAGAGACCAGCCAGGCAGAACTGATGGGGCCTAAAGATAGCTAAACATCAGCTCTTGCCTAGTGCCTTCCTCTGCTACAAAGCATTGCAGCCAAGGCATAACCCAAAAATCCAAGCCAGTACATTTGAATAGGGCAACCACAGCAAAGCCATTTTTTTCTCCTCCCAGCTGTGTTTTGAGCATTATTTCATGTTCATGACCCCATCACTGTTCAGTACAGATTGCCCATCCCCATGGTCAGAATTCCCAGCTGTGGTCTCAGGGGCCAGTGCAAGCTGGTGCTGCCAGCAGCCTGTGCCTGCCTCTCCAGGGGCTTTCTTGAGCCCCAGGTGATCCCATGTAGTGCCTCGGGAGCACATCCAAAGGCAAGAAAAATAAATCCTTCTGCCCAGCAATTTTTAAACCCAGTATAGAACACACCAGACTTACTTTAACTTTGAGTGAAAGGTTTATTTCCATTCTGGTGAGCTTTATCCTAAAAAACAAATCTTGCCCTAACTCAGGTTTACTCAGGTTAGAAGTTACAGATGACAGCTGGGCAGACTTCAGCAAAATGATGTGTTTGTTCACTCTCACAGAGTTTTGGTTAATTAGGCAATGAAAGAGGTAGTTTGGAATCAGGAAAATAAGAACAGCTAAATCACAGTAAATTAGTGGGATACTCTGGGACATTAATGGAATCAGATGCCAATATCTGTGTTGGTTTAGGAAGGCTCTATGTTTTGCCTCCAAAAAGACCCTTTGCCAATAGCAGTAAAGTTCATATTGTCCGTTCCATAAGATAGCATCTCTTTTCTCAAGCATATATTTTCTAAATATATTTATTACTATTAATGTCCCCATACTACTGAACAGCTGTGAATCCTTCCATACTCCAGGCATTTGTGTGTCCTCCTCTGTAAAATAAACGTTAATTTGGGAGGCAGTGACCATTAAATGAAAAAGTAAACTCTCTGCTGTGGGAAATTTCTGTTTTGACTGCATGATTATAAAAGTAAGCTTTCAGGAAATTCAGAAGCATATTGTCTCTGAGGCAAGAGAAATCTGTTGTAGAACACAGGATTTTTGAAAATTATATATAAATGGCAAGGTCTACCCTTTGACTGTATTTTTTAACTGGGCTTGCCTGTGGAGACCTTCCATGAAAGATTATTCAGTAGAGCTCTGATCTTGATAGTGACTGTCAAATACCTGGGAAATGCAAAGTGTCTCCTGGAAGGCCTAATGCAGTGAGGGGAAGGAGCTCAGGTTGAAGCCACATTATCACAATTTTTAAACTCCAGTCTCGCTGCTCTTGCAATGCACATAATTTTAATGTGGGAACACAGTACCATGAGACCTCTTATCAATATGTTCACTATGCAAGTGGAAGCTTAGAAAACTTCAAAGCAAGTTGATAAATTTCCATAAAAGTGTTGCCAGTCCATAATCAGATGGCCAGGAATTCCCAGTTGCACCAAAGATAAAAACTGATTATATTAATTTGTCCTTGTTTGAACCAAGCACTCCTACTTTAATCAGCAGTACCCACGTGTACTAATATCAGTTCTTTGCCTGCAAAAGATATTTTTCCGCCAGTCCACAGATTTAGGCACTTTCTTTACTTCTCTTTCAAAGAGTGAAAATGAAAAGAGAACATAAAACAAAAACTCAAATGACTCAATTTAATTTAGATTGAAGTGATTTCTATTTGGCAAGTCAAAACCTGCCTTTGGACTTTATTTGGATTTTTCAAAGTCATAGTCTGCTGCTTCCTTTCCTAAATTCAAAGGCAATACCTATTGGTGAGATACCACGCTCTTACTCAGTTGCTTCTAAAGCAGCTCTGCAAAATATACTCTGTAATTTTTCCAAATCTGGAAACTGAGCATTTGTTTAATGACTTGTTCCCACCAGGAAGAGTCCAAATCAAAACCTTCCTCCCACCTCAATTTTGTGTTTTTCCTTTTCCATGACTGCCTCACAAATGCAGGCAGCTGCAAGCCTGAGAACATGGACTTTTAATGTAACTGTATTTTTTTAAGCTGGAAAGGCTTACACCATAGGAGAGCTAATTAAAGTTACTTTATAGTGAAAAAGAATATCATAGAAACATCCAATTTAACTGAGAAGATAGAGAAACACAAAGACAAAGATGAAGTCTTTTTCTAAACTTCCTTAGAAGTTTAAGAGAAACTTATCAATAAGATTCAGAAGTTTTCTGCAGTTTCATCTAGTTCCCTTTTGATCCCCACCCCCCTGAATTATTAAATTAAAGGCCAGAAATCCTTGCTTTGCCAGTTTTGCTCATCTCTAGTTGATTACATAGTTGCCATCTAGGGTTTTTTTTTTGTTTTTCTTTGTTTGTTTTTGTTTGCTTTTCTTTTTTTTTCGCTTTTCTTTTTTTTCCTGAATGGAAATGTATTTCAGAAAGCCTTTCACCTTGCCAGGAGGACACCCAGAAATGAAGGATCCATCTTCATTCCCAGCAGGCTGCTGCTGACCATGCCCTGGTAGAAGTGTGTGTCCTTGTCCCAGCTCCCACACGGGGTGGGCAGAGCAGGAGCACCACACCAGGACTCCAGAAGGGATATGGGAATAGGAGCACTGCCCAGCACCTGCTCTGCACCACTCAGACACAGGAGGGAAATCATTTGGCCTGGCACAGCACTGTGCAGATGAAATTGCTGCTCCTTCTGCCTTAACCTGGGGGTGAAGGTAACACCACAATGTCAGACAGCTGCTACAGCAGACGCTGCAGCTCCTATAAGCTCCATGTAGTGATTTAATTTTTACAGTTGTTTACTTAGAAGCTTCACTTTTAATAATTCTGAGAGAAAGATCAAAGCAAAGCAGTGGAGCCTCTAGCATTTTCTTCTGCCTCTTTTCTGTACTGGCACAAAGAGAAAGAAGGCATTTCCACAAAGTCCTGACTCGAGTATGAAAAAAAAATTTATCATATTATAAAAAAATATTCTCATATTTGAAGGCAGCCAAGGAAAACTGACCTCATGGTATGAACTCTAAGAAAGCTCAGAGGGAGAAATTAAAACAATTAGTAGTAATTACCACCAAAATTATGGTACTGAATAGGACAGTGCCTAATAATGAGAGGTCACAATTACTGATGCACCCTTCTGTATGCTCATTTGTCTTCTTGGTGTTGTAGTCATTTGTGTTGTCCTTCTGCACAGCAGGATGCCCAGTGCCACACTCCTTTCCCTTTCATGAGAAGTTCACAATAAACAAGGGTTCAACATGTTCAGAGCAGCAGTTTGTGCCTCCAGAGGACTTGAAATAATATGGGCTTTACTTTCAGTCTCTTTGTAAAGAAATTTTACTGCATCTGAGCTTTATTGTCTTTCACTTTATATGTTACAAGGGAATGCAGCTAAAAGGTGAGCAAGACTGCATTAATTTATATTTTCACCCAAATAAATGGAACCAGAATCAAACTTTCCATTCTTCTTCAGGCACATAGGCTTTGCACACAATAGGAAGGTTTTAGTGGATTTTACTGATGGAGATAATTCATAGAATGGTTTGGGCTGGAAGGGACTTTAAAGACCTAGTTGGACCTAGCTCCCACACCTCACCACAGGCATGGACATCTTCCACTAGACCAGGTTGCTCCAAGCCCTACCCAACCTGGCCTTGAACACTTCCAGGGGTGAGGCATCTACCTCCTCTCTGGGGAGCCTGTTCCAGTCCCTCATCACCCTCATTGTTAAAAATTTCTTCCTTCTATCTAATCTAAATCTGATCTCTACTAATTTAAAGCCATCACCCCTTATCCTATCACTGCATGCCCTTGTAAAAGTCCCTCTCTGACTTTTTTGTAGACCCTGTTATTCAGGTTACTGATGGTGCCAATAAAGCTAGGACAGAAATAAACCTTTCTAGTGACATCACAGTATAAAACTGCTTGCACAACAGTAGTATTCACACAAGAATTTTTATCAAACTAGCCATCTGGATAATTTAACACACTCATTTTTTAAAACTTGAAACCCAGGATTTCCTAGAGAGGTCACCTACACCATGTGCCTACTCTGAAAGATTTTTAAAGATTCATAGTAATTCTGCAATTTTTAATGTTTGTCCAACAACAAATCAGCACACAGGCATTTTGTTACTTAAAGCTTCTTAATCAAAAGAAGGCATTTTGGGTCAACCCTTGTCTGCTTAATCAAAATGTTTTCTTTAGCACAAATATAAAAAGCAAACTTCAAAAAGTAACATTAAAATGACAAATTACATTATTCTATTCCTGAAAATTCATAACACATTATAGCAACTCTATTTAAGCCATTTTTCACAGCCGGATCTCATTCAAATCAATACTGTCTTGAAGGACATTTTGATTTCAACATCACAGCATTTTCTAAAGGACAAGCATTAAAAAAAATGTAGCTAAAAGTGGACATAGAATTTAAAAAACACCACAATGAGCATAGTGCATTATGTTGTTTATAATCTAGAGATAACAACAAAATTTTTTAAAAACCTAAAAGTCAAGAAAAGTTCCTGGGAATTGTTATCTGATCTGGCATGGACAAAAAACATACTTCTTTCTTTTCCTCTTATAGATCCATAAGTGCCAGTTCAATCACCTCCCTTCTGGAGGCTGCAGCCTTCATCAGAGGGCTAGCAAAGCAGGCTGTCAGAACACTCTAATTTACTTCAGGAAAAATCAATTAAGATAGCTTAAGTGACTTTAACTGGGAAATTGCTGGGGACAGTAATCACCACTGCAGACAGTGATGAGTACACAAGACTGGCAACTTCTTCCATCAACATATTTGTACCAACATGGGCATCTCTCCATTGGTTCAACATCTGAGCCAAAGCCCTCTCAAGTCAACAAAATCTCCAGAATTAAAAAAAAGTAGAATGAACAATTAATCCATATTTTATATTTGGCTAGGAAACAATACTTTTCAAAGTATTCCTTTGTCATGTTTTTATATGCACACTTACATACAGATATATCTATATCTATCTGTAGATATATACATACATAGCTGCCCAGGCACTCTTGCTATCGAGTAAACTAGATTGAAGGAGAATGTCTTGATAAAGTCAACATTGTGTGTCTGAATCAGTACTACAGAAAACAACAAATGTCACTCTGCTGCTTCTGCCACTTCAGCACCACTTCAAAGGTCACTGATTCCTTGAGAAGCTACCATAAATAGCCTGCATCTTATACAGAAATGTTCTGCCAAAATATTAACTCAGAGTTGCCTCATATTTTCACCTTCAATCATGAATACTTTTGCCAATCCTTTGCTAGAACATGCTTTCCATCTTAACACCTTATTAATTCCATGGCTACATCTTTCCCCATACTCCCAAGTAATTGCAGGACTCCCACTCAAGTTTCACTGACACCGAGAAGTAGAAAACATTCTTCCCAGATGGGAAACTCTCGTTGTAATGATGTAACTCCTGTTGATGGAGCTGTGCTTCTGCCCATTCCTCCCCAAAAGTTAAACTACCCCAGCAAAGCCTTTTCTTTGTATGTTAGTTTAAAAGGAGTCCACACTTGTGCTATCAACGGTATTAAAATGGTGGAGGGGAAAAAAGTGACATCCAGACCCAGTAGTTCAATAGGAATGAGGTGTCCCCTGTGAGACATGGCCTTGGTTAAGCAGCAGCTTTGACTCTGCTTCTCTCGCCCAGGCAGCCTTGATGAGAAACAAAAAAGTATCTCCTGTGAGCATTACTACAAATCCCTATTTGTATATCCACCTTGCAGCATGGTTTGCTACATGAAACAGCCTATGCACATGAGGAAATGAATAATCTCAGGAGAGACAAGACTGGTGCTTTTGCACATATAGCAGCTGAACTATGTGTCTCAGCAGGAAGTGCACATACATGTGTGTACATGCAAGAACCAGAGAGAGAGAAAGCAGGGGAGAGAAGATATCACCTCCTCAAGCCTTACTGCAGTCAGGCAGTGAGTGCTGCAGATGCTGCAGCACCAGAATCCAGCTGAACTTCCCCCAGCTGCAGAAACCTCTCCCATCTGCTGCCTGGTGGAGCTCCTATACAGACACAAGGGTTGTCTTCTGCACATCTCTGCTTTCTCACCTCTGTGGGTAAAGATGATTTTACCACAGCCAGCACAAGCTTCCAAAGATTACGGGGGATGTTTTCAAAAAACCAAAATCCTGACAAACACTGGGAAATGCTACTGGGCAGCACAGTAAACACTGAGCTGAAATAAGCAAAGGGCTTTGCTTCAGGAAAAATACTGTAAAAGTCAAAAGAAAGCAGCCATTCAGAAACTGTACTATTAGGTGTAGACATATCTTCAGAATATAATGAAGCAAGTACATGGGTTCTATATCCTGCCCCTCAGTAGAGCAAATGTGAATCTTGTTGATTCAGAAATATAAAGGTTTAGAAAAAAATTAGAACTCACTGGATGAACCAGGTATATCAGACAAAATAATTACACTCAAAAAAAAGCATTGAAGATGTTTTTTGAAACATTTCATCCAGTCTTTTCATGCTTGCAAAAATTCCTAGCACTAGAAAAAATCTAGGGGATAAAGCTCAAGACATAAACCCTAAAAAGTATGCTACCCAAGGGATGAATACTGTAATTATCCAAAACCTGTTATGGTACTTAATAATGTGTGGCCTACCTGGAATCAATAGAACTAACTCAGCAGGCAGACAGCAAAATCTGTAACATAATTTCTTTTCTTACTTAAATTAAAAGGCTCACTTTCTGTAGGATTTTCAAAGTCCTTGTAATCTTCAGACTTACCCTTGCATTTTTCATTTCCTTCTGCTACTGAGCAAAGTCTTGTTTTCAAATTGGCAGCTTTGTACTATTGCCTCGATGAATGATTGCAGCAACTTGAAGCCTGCAATGAAAACAGCAGCAGTTAAGGTGCAAAGCAAAATACAAGTAACAAGTAAATACATCATGCAATTTCCACTGTCATGCAGCCCCTCCCCTATTAAAGGTCCTTTTCCACACCTTTTGTCCCACAATTAATGACATATTTTCTTCTTGTTCTCCTTTCTTCCAGGAGTGCTGCTAAGGTTCAAGGTGCAACAATATCACAGTGGAAATATGAGCACTCATTTCTCAAAATGATCAAGCTAATATTAAAAATATCCTCACATGCATCTATTCAGCATATATTTCTATTGTTTTCTGTTCTATTTCCCCTGTTGAAGCTGGTTAAGCTACTGGAAAAATTAGTTGAACAAGTGCAAAAGGTTGAAAGCATTTCTTTAGAGCTCATCCCTGTATTCAGCTTTGGTGTCTGAGTTTTGCTGACTCAGTTTTGCTGAATGAGTGGCTAACTTGAAACTTTTCAGCCAGTGATTAGTCACAGGTAAGACTTTTATACAGTTGAGTCAGCTCTCACTCACCAAAAATTCAGAAAGTTCTGAACGTTGACATCTTCTGTTCAGATTAGTCTCAATATCCCCGAGCTAGGCAGCTAAGCCCTCCTTGCAATATGGTAAGCATTTTGGACCAGCATCGACAGCTCCACTGCAGATGTCAGCCAGAAGAAAAAAATAAGTCTTAAATCTCACTTGAAGGTGTTTCTGAGAGCACACAGACCTTTTAATAATTTAGAGATTTTTGTGTTTCCTTGTGATAATCAAGGATGGGAATGTTGTGCCCACATACACACCGGAAAAAAACTGGCCACAACTGATGACTCTAGCTAGGTGAGGAAGAGATACTGAAGACATCTGCTCCAATTTCCTAACTCAAAATTTTTCATGTGTTGCATAAAGAAGCATTGGAGAAGGAAGCAAGCCCATGTCTCCCTTTACCCAAGCAAATGTAAGTCTTATTGGACAAGAGAATCCCATTGAGGCTTGCTTTCTTTCTGGTTCAATAACGGTTGAATTACTCCTTGAGCCGAGGGGATGGAGCTGGTGCTGCAGAGCTGCCCATAGATCTAATCCTCTTGGGGTGGTAGGAGCTGGACTCCAAGGAGGAGAACATCAAGACCCTGCAGACATTGCTGACATTTCCCCAGCTCACATAAGTGCTTCTGAGAACTCAGCACAAGGCCCTGAAAATTGACTCAGAGATCATCAGGGAGCCAGCAAAGTGCCTGGTACATGGATTGATGTTTTCTGAGAACTGCTGCAAAGGAAGCAGGTGGTTGCATCTGCCAGCTGCAGTTTTTCCAGATTCTGCTTTGAAGCCAGGATGAATGTTGTTCCAATAATCGAGTGTGCAGGCTGCAGAGATATATGACTGGGATGTGTCCTAACTGGAAATGATGAGCTGCATTGCTTTTGCAGCTAGTGGGTCCAGTGTCAGCTGGACTTACAGACAATCTCATCTCTTGCAGTCTCCTCTGAAGTACAATGCAGTTAATATTGCAAATAAATTTGGATTCTGGTCGCACAGCAAGAGGAATATGTCCAACTGGCAGACAGAATAAATACTTCTCCAAACAGGCAGTAATCAGTTAACATTACTCTAAAACAAACATCGAGAAAGCACAGCACTTTAGTAATTAAAGGTCCAAATTTGCAAAATTAATTAGTGTTTCCCACAGCATAGCACTCTACTTATGAACAGCTCTATTGTAAATGTATGATGCTCTAATATGAAAAGAGAGCATTCTTATGTTAATTATCTAATTAACTAATCTGGGCACAATTAGCAGCTGAAACAGCACAGCATTACACTCTCTTCCTTTTTCCCTTCCGGATTCAAGACTGCCTTTAAATCCCTACTTTGGAGTGGCAGGGGACTGGTGGCAGGGCTTGCTACCATGTTAAGCAGACCTTGGTGCCAGCACAAGTTCCAGTGAGCGGGCACTGAAACAGGAGAGGCAGAAATATCTCTGGCACGTAATTTAGGAGGGGTAAAGTCATCTGTTTAATCTCACCCCTATAGCTAGCCAGCCCTCCAGGAAAAGCCATCTTTGTCACTTCACAGAAAGTCAGCATGAAATGCTCAAGAATACAGTTGTCTGTTTCTCTGACTATTTGGAAACCCAACACCACTTCACCAGACCCCCCTGAGAGCAGTATTTTCCAAAGGATGGATCAGTGGCTGTTTTAGAGCTCTGAAAATAGAGAGTCTCTTTCATTTCTACTTTGCTGCCAGAGTAGCTATTGACTTCACTAAAGTTTACTGTGGCATGAAGAGAATTAGCTAACTGCATGCAGATCTCTGACAAAAACTTACCAGAGAGAGGAACATTTGCTGAAAGAGTCCAAATCAGCCTCAGAGGATGGCTCAGACAATGTCTCAAAGTCCTAAATCCGATTACATCACAATAATCCTAAACCAGGGGTAGAACTGAAAGAAGAATATGCATTTCAATATTTTCAATTATTGTTTGTACATTTCTACATCTGCATCATGTGGCCTTTTTTATGCAAGAATTTGTGTTTGTGTTCAGTAATAAAAAGAGCAGGAAAAGGAAACATCAGCTGAGACTAACAAATTCTATATGGAATTTTACAAAATGTTGATCAATTCAAAATACTTAATCTTTCTTTTGGGGTGTTTTTCTTTTAGAGTTCTGTTTGTCTGCTAGTTTAGGATTTTCCATTAAGAAATTTTATGTAAGTCAACTATAATGTTCTGCCTCTTCCATTCATTCAACGCCCTCTGACAAGGAAAGGAGTGGTAGTCACCCACCTTTGCCTATGCAGTGCAAGACTGGTTTTGAGACAGTGTTGATTATCTACTCTTACAGAATTACAAAAAAATTTATGTCAGAAAGAACAGGAGTAGTTAATCTAATCCAATACCAGCAAGATCTGCTGCACTAAATCTTCTTTCTCTGGACTTGTCCTCCTGAGTTCTGAGCATCTCCAAGGATGGAGACTCCAGCACTTCTCCAGCCAATCTGCTCCACCTTTTCCTGCTCTTCCAGTGAAAAAAAATTCTTAATAACTAACTGGAATTTCCTGATTTCCAAGCCATGTCTGTTGCCTTTTGCCCTTTCCCTGTGAATCTCTCATAAGAATCTGGATTCATCTTTCCTACAGCTTCCCAAAAGGTAGCTGCAGGCAGCCAGAAGACCTCCCTTCAGCTGTTCCTTCTCCAGGCTAAAATAAACCAGCTGCCTCAGCTTCTCCTTCTACATCACGTGCTCCAGCCCCCACCACCCTGGTGACCCCTCCCTTGGGCTCACTCTGCATGGTTGATGCCTTTCTTGTGCTGAGAAGGACAGAACTGGACTCAGTGCTCCCACTGACCTCTGCCCAGTGCCATGTCATGGGGAATGATCTGTCCTGCTGGCTGCTGACAGCACCTCTGCCCAGGCAGCTTCACAGAGATGCTCTGGGTTTGGAAGGTTGCAGCACTTTGGTGGACAGGTTCTGAGAAACCTGAGCTAATGCTGAGGTTGGCCTGGCCTTCACAAAGCAGGGTGTAGCAGGCCAGTGCCAGATGTCCCTCCTACATAAGCTGTTATGCAGGTCTGTGCAGCTCCTCAGCGGGCTGCAGTCACCTCCAGCACAGGACCCTGTCCCTGCATACAAGACCCAAAAAAATAGATCCACATGGACCAGCATAGACTTTGCCCAACATCAGAGAATTACAGACTGATCTCTGCTTCATCCCAGCATAGTTCACAGCATATCCCAAGTGAATAAATCCCACATGGAGAAAGAATGGATCATCTCAGCAGTAGCATTGCACTGATGAAACTCCTGACACAAGCAGCCAAAAGCTGCCTTGCCTGCCCTCAGTCCAAGAAGAGGCTCTCACATTTGTCCATGCTCTGACAGACATGACCACAGCCTATGAGCAGCCCATGTGCAATGCTGAGGGAGAGGAAAAAGGCTAAACAAGAAAAGAAAATAAAAGAGAGAGATGATTCCCAAACATCATCACTAGGTCACGTATACTCCTGCATGTGTTGTGTAAGTCAGCTCTTATTTAAAACTCTCTCTTAGCTCTTATGCTAACTTGTTTATAGAGGGTAATCCTGGGAATGATGTGCTTCTGGCAGAACAGCTAAGCTAGGAAACCACATTATATTTCCTTGTGGAAGGAATGGAGACTGATTCTTCCATGACCTTAAAATATAATGCTGTGCACCTATTAATAGCTTCTGTCAAAGTGAATCATCATCCTCATCTCTTAAACAATGACTCATGAATTAGCCACACAAATAATTGCATCTACTGACCTCTATAAGCAGAAATTGAAAAAAAAAAAAAAGAAAAAAAAAGAAAAAAAAAGAAAACCAAAAACAAACAAACCCCACCAAAAACAAACAAAACAAATCAAACAAAAAAAAATCCACCAAAAACTACCAAAAAACCCAAAACTACATAGTCATATTAAGTTCCATCATATCAATAATTAACCCTAACTGACTAATAAGATGACAAAAAGAACTGCCTGCCTTTGGTGTGGGATAAATCAGCATACTTAATACACGTTACCAAATGGCACCACATTTCCATTTTATTTATTTATTTATTTGTTTGTTTGTTTATTTCCGTGTGTTTTATTTGAGCCTTGTGTGATTTGTATAAATCTGTAAGAACTCTTCTGAAACTCTCCTGCTGCCTCAGAAGGTACCACGAGATGCTCTGGATACCTTTACTACACTATTTCCAAAGCATGGCTTTGGGGTAGTAGAGCCTTTTCTTGCAAGCTGCAATGAGGCTAGACACCTCCCAGTTCTCCAGTCAAATCAAAGTCAAAACCTCAAATCCCAACTCTTTCACAACACACTGGGGCTCCAGTGTTCCTGGTGGCCTCCAAACACTATGAGAGTAATTGTGCTACCTACTCATAAGAAATTACTGTACCAAGAATCTCAGGGAATTCTTTATAATGTGTCTTCATTTCAGGAAAATTCTCTTCTCTTTTGAGAAACAGACAGTCACAAGTGATTTAGGGGCACAGCCCTCACATTTCAGTCATATCTACAATAATTTGCCAAACCCAGTTTTCAAGCTAGAGGCACTAGAATGCAGCTGTATGACCTAGCATGGATTTTACCACTGTATAGAGCCTTTGGAGCTCCACTAAGGACACCACAGAGTCCAGTAAGGCATCTGTATACTGACAGGAAGCCTGGTTTTTGTCTCAAAACAGCCATTTCAGAATTTCTTCTTTATCCACACAATTATGGAAAATATGTAGAAAAACAGCACCCTGTGACTTACATTACAAATTGCTATTAAGCAACAATCTTTGAATTTTGCTATGTGAGTGCAAACCGTTTTTCATCAATCCAGAGGAAAAGTATTTGTCATATATACATACTCATGACCTGCTTATGGATATCCTACTATCTGAAAAAAAAAAGACACCATGCAGCATTAATCAAACATACAATTTTCTGGTTTATATCTTGAGTACAAGTCTCGATGATGTTCTTTTTGGGAAAGATCTTCATGAAATAAGTTGTGAAAGTACTGAAGTTCATCACCCTTTGGGACCTCTAAGCGAGTATTTCCAAATTCCATATGTTAACACATCCATAGAATTTGTTACAAATATTACTAGGTTGTGCCAGAAAGTTTATAAGAGGATACTGGCTGGCTACCAAACCACTGACTCTCTAGGACTAGCTTAGGGACAATTGAGTGTGTTATTTGATGAAAGAGAGTACATGGCCTATGGAAGCCTGTGAGACTCACTTCACAACGTGGTTTCCCCACTCTGATCTCACTTGGCAGCTCCCTGCCTGCCTGGAACCCCACCCAGGCCAGCTGTGCTGACCCCAGACTGTCATCTGAGCCATTGACTCTCCTTTTTGCCTCAGATGGTCTCAAACTGCATTCAGACTCTCCATTTAGAAATAAAGGCAAATGGTGTGCACAGACATCACCTCTATATAGGATGGAGTGCTGATGCCCTGCTCTCATTCAGCAAGCAATTATAGAGGCTGCATTTAGTGGGAAAGCTGAACTTCTTGTAATGCTCACTGATACTTCAATTTAGGATTTGGGTTTTTCTCCTTTTATTGAGAGGAAGATTAATACCATACTTTCCCCTTCCATGCTGTCTTTCATCCCAAAATACTTCCCAGTTTAAACATATGTTTACAGAATTTTTTCAATATGTTCCTTGAGCCATGGGAATAACAGAAGCACTGTGGTGTAATGTGCAAAGCATCACTGCTTTTAAATTGAGGTGGGGAAGCAGTGAATATTGCCTTTACCTGGAACTACAAGGGTAATTAAAATAACTGGAACATCAGGTTAATTAAAAATACTCTATGACCTAGGAAGATTGTTACTGACTCCAAATGATCAGTTCCCTCTTTTAAGATTGTCCACATAAAGAAGTTTTTTGCATAAAAAGATACTGGTTAAAAAAAAAAAAA
>VZTT01015588.1:80642-101909 GCA_013400855.1 Buphagus erythrorhynchus | reverse complement strand
TATAGGTGTTATTTAATACCTATTTAAGGACAAATGGATTGAGAGCACACAGCCCTGTGCAGCACAGAGCTCTTTTGGAAGCAGTCAGGGAAAACAGGGTTGGGTGGGATGGAGCTGTTCCCTCCATGGCACTGGTGCTGTAATTGCCATTCCTGCTGCTCTCCACGGCAGTGCAGCAGCCCAGGCACAGAGCTCTTGGATTGTACCCAGCCATCCTTCAGATTCCTTCCTGTGAGGGCAGGACAAGGTGGTTTGTGGGCTCATCATCCAAATCAATAAAGATATCTCGTAATTACATTAATGTAAAGGCGAAAGCCGTTACTGAGACCTCTAAATTCAAATAATTGTTCAACACATCATTTTTAAACCTCCATTGCAGCTGGTTTCTGCGTGCTTTATAAGACTGCATTTGGTGTGGAATCACCAGACACCCTAAGAATGGCTTTTTTCTTTTTAGTGTTAGGGGTATGTGTGTAGGAAGTATAAGGTCCATGCTTGTCCTTATTCACTGCTGAGGGAGCTGTGGGCTTCAGCACACAACACCCTGGATGATCATTTATTTATTTATTTACTTCCCCAATATTTGAACTGCTGTGCTCTGGCTCTCCTCGATTAAAGCTGGATCTGATGCATTTTGTCAGCAATCTACACAACGCTCTGGGTGTAGCTCCAACCTTTGCAGTTCTGGGACAAGGTGACACCCCAGGAAATGCAGGGTCCCATTACACACAGAATGTTGAATCCAGCTTTTGAAAACCCAGATCCACTTCAACAAAAATTCAGAACATATTGTGGATTTCCTTTGCCTATTGTATTACACCCCCGTGTGTGAAAAGGAAGCAAAATTATTTTCATGCTGCATTTTTTAAGGGGTAAAACTTTTTTATAGGCGTTGTTGTGATAAAGTGTTTAGTTAACATTCCAAGCAGCTTTTAGGAGAACAATTCATAAGCTTTAAATCCTTCTTCAGTTTAGCATGTAGGCATTATCATCTGTTAATATCTATTAGTACATTATTTTTATTTTTTCTTCAGCATTTATCTTTTAATCCTGCAGTGGATTTTTGTGTTGGGGGTCATGGTGGTAGTGGTGGTGTCCCAAAAAGACTTTATTTAATTTGGTATTCTACATGGTTTATCTTTCTGAAGGTGGATTTCATCCCTTAATCCTCTTCCAATGCAGGAGCCATGAGAATAGAGCCCTGGGGCTGCACTTTCTGCAGTCACTTCTCTGAATCCAGTAGCAAAGTTATTGGAGTGCCCTGAAAAGATTTCCATGGCTCGAGGAAATCTTTACAGGGCAGCTGGACCTCCCTCTGTAATCCTAATCATGGTTAGAAACAATGGGATTATCCACCCCTAAATGTGACTCTACATCATTTTAAGCAGTTTCCAATCTTGAATCTTGCTACTTAATACATGGGAACAAGCATGTAATGCAATTTAGTGATCAAAGTCAACATTTGCTGCATTGCCGATGTTATTTATTTTTTTAAAAAAAGGAGAGAATTGAGAAAAATGGCATGAACAAAGGGGATAAAATGCCTTCTTGCAGAAAACTGAGTTGCTGAAGGAGATCTGAAGAGTTTGGTAATTTGGTTTATGTTATACTTGATATAACCATAACACATCCATCAAGATTAACCCAGCCTAGAGAAATGCCAAATCACATTAACTTGTTAGGCCACTAGGTCAGAACTGAGGGAACAGACTAAAGAAAACATAGATAATTTATTTGTATGTGTAGCCCTAAATGTTTCTAATATGAACTGTATTGCCATTATAGAGATATTGAGTAGCACACTCTGAATGCTGGATTGCTCCCTGGCTATATGTAATGAACCTAAATATCAAATCCTTTATTAACACTGATGCTAAGAAATGCTTAAAGGAGAGAATGGCCATGAGCAGCAATAGCAGGTTTTAGGGATATGACAAAATTGAAGAATGCAACACACTTCTGAGTGCCATCTACTGGCATTTCTTTAATTAAGTGCTACATCCATTCGTATGTAGGGAAATTTTCTAATGTTCCAGAAGTCCATAACCTGTATCATTAAACCTCTTAGTTCTCCCTTCATTATTTTCATTGTGGCCTTGTTTTCCCAGGATATGGCCTAAATATGCAGTTTTCAGCTATTATGGTTGCTTTTTGTATAGTTCATGATGTAGATAATAGGGGTCAAAGAAATTAATACTGTGACTGAAACCTAAGAATGAATAGTCATCAGGGCTGTGTCATAACCTTGCAGTGTTTCAAAGTGCATGAACATTGCACAGAACAAACTTCTAGTTTGACCTCTAGCTCATCATTGTTCTGTGTCAATAAAAACCTGAAACAGTCAAGAATTTGAAGCCCAGGGCTGGAAAAAGCAGTTTTCAGAGACAATTTTCATTTGCAGAGGTGCAATAATTTGTTTGGCTCATGCACTCAGCACTTCATTTTTAAGCTCAGTGTGTCATGGGAATACATGTGGGAATGCAGCTTTTCCTGGCAAGGTTGGACCAACTCCAGTATCACTTTTCCTGCAGTGATGAAATCTGCTTTGAAATTTCTGTCCTCAAAATGCAAGTCCTGTTGGCAGTGTGGAGTGATGTGTGTGCAGGGGGTGCAGGAGGGCTCTGATAAAGTGATTTAACCAGGGAACTCAAGGCCCAGCCATGCATTGGGATCATCTTTGCTCCTTCTGGAAGGCAGGGAAGGTACTGGAATGTCTAACTTGCTGGTTTTATCCTGTAATCCTCATATTGTTTTCAAAGAACCAGCTGTGATTTAAGGAAGGACTGACTGGATGCTCTCTCACACTGTACCACCCCTGAGAATGGGCTGCCAGGGTCAATGGTAACCAGCATTTATTTCAGATTTTCCATTGCTCTGAAAAATCCACGTGTAAAACTTCTTTGCTAACTTTTTTGTAGCTTTACTCTAGTATAATGCTTTTATAAATATCTGTGCCTATGACAAAGAAAAGCATCTTTAAATGACTGATGAAAATAACAAAAAAGTGTGGACAAAAGAGCAGGTTCTGGTAGATCTCATCACTATGGTTAATATTTTATTCATAAAAAGTTCCATTTTCAAACTCCAGCAGGGAATTTTTTGCTGCTATATCTTGACATAACCTTTGCCATTTCATGGTCTCAGTCATGCTGGTGGTTCACAGCCATTCTGTGATCAGGTAATAGAGGCAGGTCCTTCTCACCCTCTGTCATTTCCAAGCTAATGAGCTCCCTGGTTGTACCAGAAATTCTTGTTACTCATTCCTGAGTGAATGGTTGTGCATTTTGTGCTCTTACATTTCATCCTGTTTCTATGACCAGTTCTAAATGTCATCCAAATTGTCCTGTAGGGTATTGCACTCTTCCTTTACATGGATGATGTCTCCCAACCATGTGTCAGAACCAAATGTCACAAGCATTGTCCCAAACTTTTGTGTCAGCTTAGTAATTAAAATGTTAAATAAAACGAGCACTAATCCATAAAAAATCCCACCAAAGGTTTTCCTCCCTAACCAGACATTTAACCTGAGCAGAGGGACTCTCTTTGGAGTCAGTGGAATACATTTTTCTTATTGGTAATTTTTATTCTGTTGTAGTCAAAGTAAATGACCAGGGTTGTGAGAAGAGAGAGCTAAAATCAATGGTGACTCCTGAGATGCTTAAAGTTAAGTATGTGCTCAACTTTCCAGCTGTAAATATCAGAGGGAAAATTTTCCTCTTAAACTTTTTGCCTGGAGTGGAATCTTGTTGCTTGTGCATCCTGTTGCCAGAGCAACCTGCACCAGCACTGGTACAGTGGCAAAGATCAGCTGCTGCTTTCAGAACAGACACAGTGACAGAAATCTGGGCACTACTTCTGGTTTTTGAACACTCAGACCAATATTACCTAATTCTATTTCCCATATTTCATAAAAATGGGGACTTTTTTGCTTCCCCCACATCAGAAATTAGTTGGGAAAAGTGAACAGAATTCCTCAGTAACACCCAGTAATACAGCTTTTGCTCATTGTTTAATAATGAACATTTTTATCTGAAATATGCAGTGAAAGGCAATGCAATGGCACCAATCTGATGCCTACGTGCAAAATTGTAACAGATCCAGCTTCAAGAAGACTTGAAGGAAAATTTGCAGAAAGCTTTTTTGATTCAGCCTTTGATCCTCAGCTCTACTCAAATCACAGGTCCTACGTGCCTGAAACTTCCCAGGTTTAACTACTCCTGGAAAGATAAAGGAAACTCAAAGCACACAAAATAGATAAATCCCATCTGAACAGAATTCAGGCACTACATTTCTGTCTTCTGCGGTTGAGTCTCCTCACAAATACACACTTCAGTGCCTCAAGGAGATGCTTGGTTAGAATTTTCCTTTTCATAATTTCTTCTGCTGCTGTGGGAGGAAAAAAAAAGAATTAATAAAATTATACCCAACAATATCTGTTGGGTTTTGCTCAGTACTTTTGCAATAACAATAACAGGTACTAAAAATTCTTAGACAGCTGCTGCACCACAGAGAACAAGAAAATCTCCCACACAAAAACAAATAGTGAAGGATTATCTTCACTTAAAATACAATGCAGATTATAGCATAACGTATACAAGAGTTTAATGTTCCATACAATCAAGCATTCTGCTGTGTTCACTGAATATGCTGTGGCAAAATAATGCAAAAGTTAGTCACCTATTCCAGGCAGATTTTGGATGCTTTTTTTGTGTGTGTAGCTGCATAAATTAGAATGAAATTTGTTTCGTTAGAGACAGTAAAAAGGAGGATTAATGTGGAAATATTTTGGTGACAATTTCTGCCAAGAAATGTAGCAAACACAGTGCAATGTTGGGCAGATAATCTGAAGTACCTCTTGGGTTTTGATAGTTTGAGAAACACTCTGGGTTTTCTTTTCAGGACCTCTGACAGAACTTTTGTATTATTGACAGTATTTTTCAACCATCCTTCTACATGATCCAGAGCAATCAATGCAGAGATACCAGCTGATATTTTTATCCTTTTTGATGTAAATCTCTGCTCATGGAAAGTTCCATTGGAATAGCTTTTCAGCCCGGAAATTGATGTGTTTCCTTAGGACTAATCCCATTTCCCAGCATATGGCGAGGCAGAATCTCTGTAAGCAGCAGAGATACAGATCCTTACACAGGACACAGAACTGATGGCTCTGAAGCCCAGGTGGTGTCCAAGGGGACTCATTCCTGCAGGACCATGGTCAGAGCAGAGCATTTCCCCTGAGACAACAGGGAATAAACTCCCCTCAGAGCCCGTGCTGCAACACTCCCATGCAATATTATTCACTTTCATGCATGAGAGTGTGTTACCTCCATCTAATGTCAGATATTTGGAAACCAAACCAAGTACTTGTCAATAGTTTTACCCATTTCTCCTGAATCAAAACCATTTATCTACTTTGCTCAATTTTCCCCCTGCACATTTTCCCCTTAAATTGTAAGAAACACACTTTCCCTGTTCTACTTGGAAATTTACAATCACATGGTCTCCTAAAATTCACTTTGTTCAATATTTCATGTTTTGCAGCTTGTCAGGTCTGAGATAGGTATTCCCCACAGCATGGTACCAGGCAGCACTAACCAGAGACCACTCTTGATGCTGGTGGGCAAAAAATAAAGATATTCTCCCTTGTCATCCTTATAGAGTGATCAATTGTGATGAAAACAAAAAATAAAGGGAATGCATTCCCGCTCTACATCCTGCAGTGCAGGAGAATTTAGGATTTATCCAAGTTAAACACAGTCAGAAAATTTGCTTCATATCTATCTAACCTGAATGAAATGAATTCTTTCCAGATTATTAACTTCTAATCTTCTACAGCTTATTGCTTCTTCTCCATTCATTTATTAAATTAAAAAAAAAAAAAATCTGACTTCACTACAGCTCCCTGACAGCTCTCAGGTGTATCACACTCCTTCCTCTCAGCAGGGCTCACAGCTAGGTGTGGTCCACACCTTTCACAGGATTATTGCTGGGAATGAACCCAGTTCAGTGCAGGGCATGCAGTGGGAGCTCCTGGATGCCTTTGCTGAGCACTGAAATTCACACAAGCCTGGTTTCTGTGTTCCCAGTTTCTCACATCATGCCTTCCATGGATGCTTTGAGAATTGCACTAAAGGTCACTTGAAAAAACAGGTGCAAACCTATCTCCAAGTCTGAGTGGTTCTGTAGATTCCTGTAAGAACTTGTCTAAGATTATTCACCATTTTAAGCACAGTTGCTGAGGTTAATTAGATTTATGACCCCTAAAAATTTTAAGTGTCTCTGATGACTGACTTTCCGGCTGATAATTTTGTGTGAGAAACAGAAAAAGAATAACAAATAGACTATGAATAAATAAACTCTTGATATTCATTCACATGAGGACAGAGAATATGTTTCTGAAATTTAATTAAATACCAAACGTCCAGAAGATCTATAATAAACCACTTTGCAAGACATCTAAATGTCAGAGAAAAACACATTTTACATGAAATTTTTTTACTACTGAAGCTGTGAAGAAGACACAACATCTTTTTTAAAAGACACAGAAACAACAAGCACATATTTTATCTTGAAAGTACTTTTTCAAAGGCTTCTGAGCAGCTAGTTTTTTGCAGTATGACGAGTGGAATTATTTTAATTTATCACACAGCAGTTTGAAACATTAGTTTTACAGATATGCCACACTGCTCTAGTATAGTTCAAGTCCTGAGACTCACACTACTCAATGCATGGCAAAACACTGGAAACATTAAATTGAATTTTTCCCTAAGTACACCTGACACCAGGATGTGAAGATCTTTTCCTATATTTAAATGCTGCAGAAAAACTGTTCTAACCTGTTCCCCTTATGCAGATTGCTTCTTCCTTCCTCTTTTTTGTCAAACTCTTGACAACATCCTCTGACCTGCTCAAGGGATGTGTGAAGTGCTTCACTCTCCTAAATGCACCCTGTGGCTGAGGTTTGATTACAGTAATTGCAGGGAATGTAGCAGGGTCCCACATGGGAATCTCACATCCTTCAATCCAGGGAAAACTGCAGCTCCTTCCCTTCATTCATGGGCTCAGCTGCATGTGAGCCATTGGCACAAAGGTGCCTTGCCAAGATAAGTGTTGCTAGATTTGCTTCAACCTTTCCCTCTGCTTTATTTTTAAAGATAAATAAAATGCAAGGAATGGTTTTTACAAAAGGTGCTGGAGTTATGCTCAGAATGAAATCCTTTTGCTGGTCTGTTTTTAGGGGCCGTAGCAATGCTTTTGAAATGCTGGAACTTTTCCCTTTCTTGCATCAGGAAAATCATTGTGTCATGGTTGTGGCTTAACTGAATGATCTGCAGGGAGGCCAGCAGCAGCTGGAGAAGAAATAAATGTGTCATTATTCTCAGAACAAACTGCAAGGGAAGAGGCCATGAAGAATCAGACAGGTATTAATGGGGAAGGCTTAGGCTGTCAGTTTGCTTTTCTGGAGCACTCGTTTCTGGGCAAGACACACTTTTTCCTCTCATGAGGTATCAAACCTAGACCAAACTCATGAAAATTACATATGGCCCACTCGATTTCAATACAGATAACCAGTATTTCTTTAAAGTGACATTCTGGCCACCTTTTGGTGGCACTGGCACTAGAGTGGAGCTGTTGACAAATCCCTCCCCAGAGTCTCCTGTAAAGCAGCAGGTCCAGCATGAGGGATCAGATGAGATCCCTGATCCTGGGGTCAGATCCCCCCCAGAGGTGCCACCCACTGCCCTGCCATGGCATCCTGCACGGTGGCATCCTGCAGGGTGACATCCTGCACGGTAACACTCTGCATGGTGACATCCTGCATGGTGACACCCTACATGGTGACATCCTTCAGGGTGACACTCTGCATGGTGACATCCTGCACGGTGACATCCTGCAGGGTGACATCCTGCATGGTGACACCCTACATAGTGACATCCTGCACGGTGACACTCTGCATGGTGACATCCTGCATGGTAATATCCTGCATGGTGACATCCTGCACACTGGCATCCTGCACGGTGACACCCTACACGGTGACACTCTGCATGGTGACATCCTGCACGGTGACATCCTGCAGTGCCCTTGGCACTGCTGGTCACTGTCACCCCTATCCAAGGGCAGCAATTGCAAATGTCACCGCATTTGCACCCCAGGCTGAACAAGCCCAGTTGTTTTCACTCAGCCATGAGTGCCTGCAGTTACCTGGAGTGTCAACGGGCAGTTAATTAAATCGCCCTCACAGAGCTTTGTTAGAAATCTATTAAACAAAGAATTGCTGCTATAAACAAACAAACCTGGGTCACGGCTTCAGCCTTTTGACCTCTTCAGTGGATTTTCTGGTTTTATCAGGAGAGCTTCTTTACATTTTTCCTAATTTGCCACCAATATTTTAAAACTTGTTTTTAAAAAAAGGAAGCAAGAAAAAAGAAGGATAAGATTTGGCACTGATAATTGTAAATCTGTTCAGAATACAGGAGGAAGGTTAATTAGCTTTTCTGACCTGAAGAGTCTAGGAAAGTATCCCTGGTGACTCACTAATTGCTGCTCAATGCATAATAGTGTCTGTGAAGCAAAGTGCATGAAGGCAGACACTGATAATAATGTTACTTTGATTTAAAATTCTCTACCTGCAAGGACATAATGCTGTTTCACTACAGCATGCACTCCACTGATAGATCTAAATATTCCCCAACTATTCATTTATTTTATTGGCAATTCTGGTCACTAATCTTGATTTGAATTTTTACCGGGAGCAACTGTGTTTCTCAGACTGAAAGTAGAATGCTATTTAAGGTATCATTAGAACATATTCTGGAAGTGTTTTCTCATGTGTAGTAAACAATTCTATTAAGGCAGTTATATGAGCTGGAGTTGACTTATTTATTTCATTATGAGGATGTGTCACACAAAGACTACATCATTTTTATAAATATAAACAAAGAATTAATCCCTGTTAGGAAAAATCTTCCTCAACTGTGAGAAACAAAGACATCATGTTATCTTTTAAAATTGTGTGAGACGATAAGGAATTTTAGGAAACCTATGGAATCAAGCTCACAGAGTGTCAGAAAGATGTTCAGTGTATATGTCCTTCTTTTAATATCTATCAAGTGACACACAATGATAAGGACTTAATAGGCAGAATAAGTGTGGACTATTAATTCAGTTAATCAGTGGCTCTCAGGCCTGTGTTTTAAAAGTCCACCAGAGAACAAAATGCAAAATTTGCTCTTCTTAGATCTTGTAGTGTTGGTTTCTTGACGCCCTTTTGTTGAGAACTAATTTCTAAAGTTTGTTTAGTAACTGCAAACACATTTTTCATGTAAGATTTCCGTCTGCTAATGATGCAACCCTCTTTAAATAAGTATTTTACAGATCCTCACTGGATCAGTTATAAAACACTTCTTCAGCAATCTGTCCTCCCATAATAGATTCCTGCAGGAACATGATCATCCAAGTCTCATTTGCATTAAGCCTATTACTCCCAGTTTCCAGGACAGTGTTGGAAAAGCAGGAGTGTCATTCACAGCTTTGACTGCAGAAATCTGCTACAACAACAAGCAGCATGCACCCAGTCACTGATAGCCATTGATAACCTTCTAATATATAACCAATATTTTCCTTCTCAGAAGCTTATAGCATTGTTTAAGGGGTGGTTTTTTGTAGTCCTCCTGATGCATCTGCCAGTTTATTTGCCACATTCCTTCCTTGCATCTCTTCTGTCTGAGCCAGGTGATAAAATTGAGGCAGACCTGTACTTTAGGAGGATGCTGACCCAAAGGCACCCTCAGGTACCATTGCCAGCCCCTCTCCACACAGCTGGCAGTGTTCAGACATTTCTCCTGCTAAGGCTGGCACATTCTATTACTGTTCTACTTGGGAGGTGTAAATGATATTAAATAGGTGGGAGGATAGATCTGCCCACTGCTGGGTTGTTAGAGTAGCTCACTGTGGCTTAGGCAGGAAGACACTACAGGGTTTTAGTTTCTTCAGAAGCTCCATCTCTGTCCCACAACGAAATTTTCTGCAAGAAAAATTCTTTCCATTCTGGGAAGTCTTCTGCTCTGCCTGGGCAGGCTGTGAGCCTCCTGCTGCATGGACAAACGTGGACATCCCATCCCTAATATTCCTGTTCTGCAAGGAACAGCATTCTCTGTGTGCAAGGGAATGGGATACATCTGTAGGGTGGGAGAAAAGAGGAGCAAACAGCAGGTCAGGGGCCCTTTCCTTTCTGTTCTCTGTGTTTGTACCTTGATTCCAGACACAGCCCCTGATGCTGTCTGTCAGCTCCTGACAGCAACAGGAGCAGCACAGGTTTTCTTCTGTGCTTTGGCAGACTTAACCTGCACTCCCACTGCCTTTGCCTGAGCAATCTGCAGGTTGATATTTACTAAATCAGCTTTATAGAACCCGTATCTTTGTCCTACCCTCCTCTTTTCCCTGTCATTTCTATTTCAGCTCAGATATCCAGCAGTTTGATAGATAAGACATTGCCAAATCACAAAAGACCTTACATATATCTTGAATTTCCTGACTTAGCTTATTAAGCTGCAATCTGTTGCACAGAATCACACAATAGATGTTAGAATGTAACCTGACATAATAAATTATTCCCATGATAAAAGACAGAAGACATGCAAAAAGTGACTGTGTTTCTTATCAGTGGAGCAGCTCTCAAAGCAAACAGGAGATCAAGTCAGTTAAATCCAGCACATGTTTAATTTAACAGAAATTATAGCAGATGTCTATTAATGTATGGGATATTATTTTCAGGATTTTTCTAAAAAGTGTTCTTATATCTGTGATATATCCCTTTGTTCATTGCATAATCTTGCTGCTCATTGAATGTGAATTCTTTTAATTGCCTAAAATGAAATCCTGAGTTCTTGTCCAGGACAAGTTTTCTTACCCCCATTCACCTCCTAAATATTGTGCATGATTTGGCACAGCATGGCTCTCCTGCCCCTCTCTGTAGGAACTTTACACACATCAGTGAGAGAGCCAAAAAGGAGGAAAATAAAACTTCTTACTGATTGGCCACTCTGGGCAGGAGCTGAAAGCAAACAGTCCCTTTTATCATTTTGGACACATAGACTTTATCTACACCCTGTATTTCACTACAGTTAAATAGTTCACTAACTGTAACAATTGAACCAAGACTCAAGTCACCAGGAGGAAAGGTAGTGGGTTTTGTGAGATAAATTCCTGTCAGCTTTTCAGAGGAGAAGTGTTCTGCTTTGCTGCTGCCAATTTGCCCAGTGGCATTATGGAAATGCACATTAAAGAGGTTAAAATAATATTGGCCTGAGACTGCCAGCAATCTCTGTGCTGAAAGGATTTATTTGCCAGTCCTGAACTGGGAATTGATTCATTGGGATGGAAAGAGGAGCTGGAAGGATGAGGTAGAGCAAGGAGTGTTGCAGCAGGGTTTGGGCTCAGGGTGGTTGTGCATCACCCATGCTGGGCATGGTCCAGCAGCTGCAGCAAAAACCAGAGGTCAGGTGGAGAAAGAGCAGGGGAAGCTGCTCCCCTCACCCCTGTGTTGTGTTGTGGCTCTGAGGCACACATGGTATCTTCTGTCCCCCTCCTGCTCTGAGTGTCTTCGTGTGTCTCTGGATCTTGCAGTCTCTTGGGTGGACAGATGATGAATGCCAAACTCCTGCCCCAGCTGAAGCTTCTGCTGGGAGCCTCAACAGGGGTGAACAAGCACAGCCCTGCCAGCTGGGGCAGGAGGAGGAGGTCAAAGCTGCCTCCTCGCAGGGATGTTGTGGATTCACTGCAGGTCACACTTTGAGAGCTGCTCCAGCCCCCAGGAGCTCTGCCCAGGCTCCACAGACTTCCAGCAGTGCAGGTAACCCAGCAGTTCTGGAGGACAAACATGAAGGATTAATATTAGAAATATCACTTCATTGTCCACCCCAGTGCATGGGAAGGGTAGGGGTTAAAATTGAAGGTAGGTTCCTCAAAGGAGTACTGGTCTTTCCTAGAGGAAATTGCTAATTTTTATCTGCAGTTTTTGTGAAATTTCATTTGTTCTCAATCCAGCATGATTTGTTTTAAATCTGTAAAGCTGGAGCTTTCAGAACTAGTCCTTGTCAAGGGTACCTGGGGGAGGTAATTTGGTTCTCTCAGGTTCACTGGGTGGGGGCTTATGCCAAAATTGTTTAATTTTTCCAGCTGGAGCCTGTGGGTAACTGAACCTGACAACACCTGGCACAAGGGTTCCACTGGGTATCTCATTCATGGTGGAGAGGCATTTTTATGTCACCTCTCATCACAATGGCTGAGTAATGAGGACACATATCTTCTTTGGGGTTTCTTTTTTGTCTCCTATCTTCCTAAAACACTACCATAATCCTGAGGTAACAACACGGCAGAGGCAAAAGATATGCACTAAAATGAGGTTCTTATCTGCAGTTTTATTATCCCATGCAATATTCTTGCAGAAAATTACTTTCTGAAATGTGCTAAGCTGCTCTTTGGCTCTCCAGGGCTCCATTCACAATTTTCTGTAAGTGATTTTTGTTTAATTTGTAGCAATAGAGGGATAGATATCTTTCACCCTGACTATTATCAACTTAATTGTAGCTATAGGAAAAGTAAAGGCTAGCTGACTTTTTATTACTGAAAGTAAAATAATGGGGCATTGTTTGCTTTTCTGTTTCTGTACAGCACAGTGGCTAAACTCATACCTAAATTTCATGTAACTTTGTCCCAAATAAATGCTTCATTTTAGTATGAATTAATTTTTGTCTAGAGGAAGACTGTGTCACCTATAGTCCCTGTTCCTAATTGCAAAGTTGCTGCAGGTAAACCTTTAGCAGGAGGTGAATGAAGAATCTTTGTGCCTATGGAGGCTGCATTTTGGTGGTTTGCTGCTTTTTAAACAAAAATTATAGGGACAGAAGGTGCTTCAGCCCACTCTGTGCTTCTGATGAGAGACATCCTGTTCTGATGTGGAGAAATGCAGGTTTTGCCCTTGTCTGCTGCATCCTCAAGCCTCTGCTTACAGAGATGAAAAAAAAAAAACGTTTGTATGCTCCCATATGTGTTTTGATGGAAAGCCCAACAGATTTCATGCATTGATACAGCACTTCAGCAGCTTTTACTTTAATAAAGCCTCAGCTGGGGCAATGTGTTCAACTTGGCCACATCACTTCAAAAGGTGGACAGGTCAGAGAGGAGCAAGAAAAAACAGAAATATACAGGAAAAACTGAAAGGTTTAGTCTAAAAAGTGAAGTTTTAAGCTTAACACGATGCAAAAAGGAGATAAGTAAATTGTTTTCCAAAGGCATGTTGGAAATGGCAAGAAATAATGGGTTTAAATTGTAGCCCAGAACAGACATTAGGAAGAACTTCAGTGGTGAGAGCAGATAAGCAGTGGCATCAGTAGAGATGTTACAAATTCTGTCTCTGGCTGTTATTTTCCAAAAATGCACTGTACAGGTGTCTCTTGGAAATGCTGTGTGTGCCTTGTCTGTGAGGAAGGACAATGTCTGTTCATGTTTTGCAGTTACTTCACGCCCCATTTTCTTGTCATTTTTCTCCACTCTGATGAAAGGGGAAGCAGGCACAGAGAAGTTTGTTCTCTCACTGGCAGGCTGGGCTCCCTCCTTGGGAAATCTCCTGTTCTGACCTCTTGTGAGCAGAGGTGCTTTCCACACTTGGGCTTGGGAGAGGAAGACCCTAAAAGAAAACCCTGCTGCCTGATGAGATTCTCCACCTCCTCCTTCAGATATTTAGCAATATGTGCAGGATCTATCAGTGACAAAAATGTGAATTCCACTGTTTCAGGATGGTTCTGCAGAGGAAAGGGAAGGTGCCTCACCTTTGCCATCTGCCTTCTGTCTGTGGCATTTTTGGGTAGAATCTTGCAAGGTTTTAATCTCATTTCCTGTGTAGGAAGTTGTTTTTCCTTCCCCCTCGTATTGCATCTTCAAGGGTAGATTCTCTGTCACATATAAAAAAGTAAAATCTTCCTGGCTTTTTGAAATTCTCCGCAATATTTCAAACTAAAATGCTTTTACACAAAGATACTGGCATGTCTCTTTTTCATCTACCCCAAAAAAGTACATACTGATACATCCTGGGTGGATTTTAAAACAAACTTCACTTGTAGCTCTGAAAATGTTCCCTTACATCCAATGAAAAGCTAAAAATACCTATGAATAAGTTAACACCTGAAAATGTAGGTTTCTGCACATGGCTTACATAAACCATAAAAGCAAAATTTTAACTATGTTTGAATTTCATGCATAAATCTCCTTGAGAAAAAGTTCCATCCCAGTGACAGTAAGTTTTAAGCTAAAGTAAACATTTTTTCCTCTGCAAATGACATATAAAACCCCAATTCAAAATTACTAGACCAATATACACAGCTTTTGTTTTATTCTTACTCACAGTTAATCTCTTCATTCTCAAGTAGGCCACTGCCAGAAGCTTTTTTGGCAAACAAATTATTATTTTCTTTGTTTACTTTCATTGTAATTACTTTCAATAAAGCAGCCTAATAGTGGTTGACATAAATGATATTTTTCCCCTCCGATTTCTTAGTTATTCTCTGATTGATGATATCCAGGGTAAAAAATGAGTAATTTCGTAGCATTCTAAAAATTTATTAAAAGAAAAGACAAAGGAAAACAAGCAAAAAATACAACCTTCAAACCCCAGAATGTAGTCCACTGTAAAAAAAAATAGGTAATTTTATTAATGCTTCTAGAATTATTTTACCAAAATCTAACATAAACCAAAACATATTTAGATATTCTCTGCTTTTCCTCCATGGTAATTCATCATAATGTATTAATATATATCAGCTTTTATACTCTTAAAGCTCCACACTGTGACTAATCTTATTCATTTTTGGTTCCCTGAAGGAGCCATTATATTGTCCTCTGCAAAAGAGCCTTTTACAAACATCTCCACAGGGCAGATTGGCACAAAATGCCCTGATGGCTGCTTGGAAAGTTCTGGAAGGGTGTCCTGGGCCTGAAGCATTTAATGGCTTATTTCTGCTGTGAACCCTCCCTAAAATGTGCTTTGCCAAGGATCTGGGCAGTGGCATTTCCAGGGGCAGGCTGAGCCAGGATGTCCTTTGGGATAATAAAGAGTTTCTTTGGAGATTTCAGTGTCCTGGCTGCCAGCAGAAGTGGAATGGGAGGGAAAAGGTGCCAAGGGGAGCTCCTGCATTCTTCACTGATCTTAGCTGGGCAGTAATACCGAGAGAGAAACCAGCAGATGCTCCTCTGAATTCTCTGATGTTCCTTCCTTAGCCCTGGAAATTTCAGTGTCCTGGCCGTCAGCAGAAGTGGAAATCTGCTGGAAGAGCCACTTGGGTGGGACATCTCCCTGCTAAGGACCTTCTGTGGCTCCCACAGCCAGCACATTCCAGCAGAGTTATCAGACTGCTTTGATTCCTACCAGCCCACGTGTTGGCAGGGAAGTGATGTGAAGTTAATAAAAGCCATCAAGCACCAGGAAACCATAAAACTGTTCCCTATTTTCATAGTTCTTCAGCCCAGAAAAATGTTAATATTAACACCTGTCAAAAATGTTGCTGCAGATTTGAATTCTTGATGATTTCTCTGTAGGCATGAGCATTGTTTGCAGGAAGTCTTGAGAATGATCTTCTCCAGGAAGAAAAACATGTAGGGCTCAAATGGCAAAAGGAATTTTAAAAACCCTTACAACTTCACTAGTATGACATCTGAATTATTTCCTTCCATTAATTCCTCAACTTTTTTTGATAGGTTTATTAAAAAATCCAAAACTCGTCTAAGCGAATTTGATTTGGTGTCTAAGCTACTCCAAAATCACATCTTAATTTGATTCTGTTGATTTTAATATCTGACCTTGCTAAAGCAGACAGCAGAGCACATCACTTTCAGCATGCTGAAAATATAATTATTTGCCTATTAACATTATTTCTCTGCAAAGAAAAGACAATGGATCAAATAGTGAAGTTTGAGAGACTGTAACAGGTGAACTTGGAAACCACCACACTTCATATGATACTTTAGGGAAGAAAACATCAAAATCTTCCAAGTAAAGTCACATTTTCTTGACTACTCCCATCTCCTGGCACTCTTACAGTCATTTCTGGAGTAAATGCTCTGCAGACACAGAGCACTGACTGTGGAATGAATCTCTGAATAGTCATTGAAGCTTTTGTCTGTGTTTATGGCTCTTCAGTGAAACTCCTATTTTTGTCTTCAGTGGTTTTGGTTTTCCAAAGTGTTTCTACAGAGAATCAAGGGCTGAGTTTCAGACTGAGCTTCCATTTTCAGCTCTCTGTAGGACTTCATTCCAAGCCCTGATGAGACTCATAAATGATGACACACTACATGTGTTTTTGTCTCACATATATGAATCTAAACAAAAATAAGTGAAAAAGTAAGAGGAATGAAATTTTATTGCTGTCTACAGCTGCCTGGTGGGAAGGCAGGAGCTGCAGCCAGACTCCTGAAGTTATCTGTAAGTTCTGGTGAATAATACAATCAGTCTAATGCTTCAGACTGAAAATATCTTACCAGATAACTTCTCCTCTCTGAACACCATGGTAACTTTGCATCCATAACAGAAGTTCACCACCTAAAGTTATCCCAGTCACAACATAAGCAGTTGTGTGAATTCTCTCCAGCTCTATATAGGATGTGAAAACACAGCTTTGCACTGTTTCTTCCAGAAACAAACAAATGTATAAATCTTGAAAAAGTGAAATATGGCTTTAAAAATATTCCTTGACCTAGTCCTCCACCACTAAATTAAATTTCAGTGACTTGCTAGGAAAATGTGTTCTTTTTATGGGCTCCCATAAATTATGCATTTCAATGCTGTATCTATCTTTTTTTTATTATAGGGAGAGCAAAAAAAAAAATCAGTAATCAGACAACTCCTAAAAGTTGTCTTCTAGACACTAAGGCTGCATTAGGTCTGAAAGGGGAATATTAGTGTGAATTCATAGGTTAAATCTTGTTTAAATTGTTCCTTTACAATGGGTGTGAGCACATATTAAGAGTATTGACAAAACACTGATATATCATAACATTTGTTTCTCGCAGAAACAAAATATTACAAGACAAGTAATCATCTCTGATTTGTGTGTTTCTTCACATAGTTACTTCCTGTAATTTTGAGTAATCTACTGGTTCTCAATATGACTTTGGCATAGTCTTTAGTTGCAAGTTTCATACCACAAAATACCATTATTACAAGATATTCCAGTCCCTTGAACTTTTAACAGTCTCAGTGGGTCAAAATTAGGTAATTAGCTGGTTTTGTTTAACCCATATTTTTATAACTGGTTTTCAACCTTACTGGTTTTCTCTGCAGGAGCTGTGAAATTGAATAGAGATGAATATAAATCATCCCCTCAGCTCCACACAGGAATTGCTCCCAGCTCAAGCAGGAGCTCTGAACTTTGAGTGACCAATTTGTCCTTCATGGGTTTGCTGCAATGCAGAAACATCCAGCACCAGGCAGCTGCCTGCTCCCAAGGAAAGGGTTAAAAACACTGCCTGGAGGGGGGTGTGTGAAGGCATTCCTTTAATTCAGCAACTTCACAGTGTCAGAAGGCAGAGGTTCACACAACACCCAGAAATATTTCATTTTATGTCTTCAAGTGCAGTGATGGGGTGAGAAGCAGGAGATGAGTCTCAAAGGGGCAGATGAAAGAACTGGGCAGCACATCCGAGTGGGATGGCTTGGAAACTGCACTGCTATTATGGCTGGAAAGTAGGCTGAGATCTTGTTGCTAATTAGGGTTTTAAAACTTTGTTGGACAGTTTCTGATGGACTCACAGAAAAGTGCAATCTTCTATCTTTTCCAGCCTCACAAGGTTTTTGTGCATAGCAGAACTGTATGAACAGAAACGTACATCAAATATTGCTCAAGTAAAATGCATTTTTGGTACTTACACATCTGTAAGCTTGTTAAAAATTTTAATGATGGTGCTCATAGAAGTGGTGGTTTGGGAATTAAATGCATGAGCAAAGGAGATGAAGTATTGATAGCACAGAGTTTTCTGCATGCAGTGATTTGTTCTAGAAGGCCACGTTCCTGTGACAGGTTGCATGGCTCAGTACCTCTTGGTAGCAAAACTATTAAACTTTGCTTTTTTCCTTGTTGTTCTGTGGTTAAACAAATTATAGCTAAACTATTAATTATGGTAACTATTTAAGTGTGACAAATTAAGTTGACTCTATGGCAAAGTCACTCAGTACCCTTGAGAAGCCCAGCCTTGATTTCAAGATATTGCTCTGAAAATGGAATGTTTAACAACAAGCTCCATCCCCTGCTTGAACTGTGAATAACAAAATCAGTGCTTCACACAGCACAGGGCCTGCACATCACCTCTGCCTTCCCTCTACCCTTCTCACCTGCCCAGTTCTGCATCTTGATGAAGGTTTTGTAAACCTTTCACACCAATGTCTTACAGCTATTTTAAAGGCACAACCATGAGTTCTAATCTCAAAGGTTAGTGTACTGAGAAGGTGACAGCCACATGAAAATTACTGTTAATTAGAACAAAAATATAATTTCCACATGTGGACAACACCAGATTTTCATCTGTTTTCTTTACAGACATTCTGACAATGTTGACAGATCTCTTCTGTGTTGAGAGCAAAATTATAAAAATGGCAAAATTTAATATTATCCAAGAAACTTTAAAAAATTAGATTTATCTTCATATTCTTCTAATTAGTTTTTAAAATAGTCCTTTCATTTCTGCCTCATTTAAAGCTCAATAAAGCTGCTGAAATAATTTGATTTTCAGCTGAAGACAGACAGAAGGCACATACTTGGACAACAATATATTCACTATATTCACTAATTGTTACTTTAGTGAAAATGCTGATTATATGGAACAATCTTATATACTTAATTCAGAGGGAAAAGCAATCTCTCCATAAGTAGGTGAAGAGCTCATAAATAAAGAAATCTGATAGACAGCTACAATGTATGTCACATTACAAATCTGATTTCTTTCTAGAAAGCATCTCATGCAACCATCCTGCTCAAAGCAAGAAAAAGGGTTTTCCTATGTTTAAATGAAATTCCCTGCATTTCAGCTGTGCTCTTGTCCTTGGTGAGGTGAGGGTGACTGGCCAATAGTGTCTCTGGTCCCTCTCCTTGTACTTCTTGCTTTCTTCCCACCCTCAGCAATGTCTCCTGATCTCTGGAGTTCTGTGTCTTCTCTCTTTTGTATCAGCAGCCAGCTTCAGTCTGAGATAATTTCTCCTGATTGATTAAAGCCCTCTGGCACTCTGGGTACTCATCCCCTGTAATCAGGCAGCCTCTCGATCTTCACTTTGAAATCATAGTTTTGAATTTCAGGAAAATTCATTCTCTCCTTGAACACGTTTGTCTCCTGTTAGTCTAAATTTGGATTTCGACATCAAAATCTGTTTTCTTTTCTCATCCTTTTGGAGAACATTGTTCTGAACCCAGAACTGGGAAAATGTTAAGGCTTGTTGCATTCAGCCAAACATTGTGATTACAAGTGTAATAATGGTTCATCATCCCCCAGAAACCTCTAATACAGACATCTGTCTGTCAATGAATTGTTTGGCTGAGTCACAATGATGTGGAGCCTTTTGTGGTTAGCTGAGTAATTAATTCCTTTGTTCACTGCCCATCCTTCACTTAGCTTTTTCACATCCCAAGTCTAAGAAATTCCTGCAAAGAAATGACCTCTCAGAGAATGAGTAGCCCCGTATGAGATGGCAGTGGAATGCAGTATTTGTTGAACCCTACATAACATTCACAGAAAAAGAAACTAAATAATTAGAGAAAATATTTCCATAGAATAAAAGCAGGAAAGGACACAGCTGATTGATTGATGCATGCTTTGGGCAGTGAGGATGAAGTGAGTGACTTTTCCATGGTGGAAGTCTCTGTGTGATATGGATTACAGCAATAGAAAGTAATCGTCTCTTTATAGACAGTGTTTAGGACTCTTTCTTCAATCCCCTGTAAGAGCAGAGGTTTGGAGGTTTTGGTAATAATGGGGTAGAATCCTTTGTTGGGGTTTCAACAGAATACCCAGAAATGGGTGTAAGGGGGCAGGAGACTGTGAAGCAATGAAAACAATCAAACACAAATTGTGTTTGGAAAACAATCAAACACCAAATGTGTGACCCTCTCTGGATGGCAAGGGCTGTGTGCGTGGCAGGGAAGCTGCCTGGTAGAGCAGTCCTGGTGATTGGAACCACGGAATGACAAATTCCAGAGCAATCCTGGGGATTGGAACCACAGAATGACATATTCCCTGATCCTGTTGGGAGGGGAGGCTGTGCACCTGCACTGGGTGAGGCTGGTGCTTGTGCTGCTGTCCTGCACACCAGTGACACCTTTGATTTATGTGGCACTTTCTGCTTGTATCTCCAGCTGGGCCATGAACAAAGATTCTGCATGGCCAGGTTGGGTGTTTACCTGGGTGCACTTCACTTTTTAGAAAACCCCTCTCTACCACTACAATGTGACAGCCATAACTGCACTCTTACTCAAAATGCTGCATTGATGAAGTTCTGTTGGATAAACTGCTGTTAAACTGAATTTACTTACATTTGTGAAATAAGTTATTTCAATCAGATATACAATACTTACTCAGCCATACAGTTTCATTGAAGGATAGTGGATCAAATTGCCTTCTTAGAGAAGCAGCAGCAAGTTAGAGTAACTCCATTTAAAGCTTAGGAATAAATAAATTTAACATAAATAAATCCCTAGGCCCGAAATACATCTGTGAAACCTGAGCTCAATCTTTCTTTCCCTTGTTCAAAGTAAAATTAAGCAAATGGTTGAATGCCTTTCTAAATCGGGGGAGAAGATTGAAGTCTGATCCATTTAAGCTACTTCCTTAAGCTGGGGTAGAAGTGGAACGCAGCTTCTTTTTCAAACTGATAACTCTATTAGAAAAGGGAACAAAAGCTTTTTCTTCCTTCTTTTTCCTTCTTAATTCACTGTAGACATTTCCACATAATATATTTTTAGCATAGGTGTATGTACAGAAGTGAATGTTTATATCTGTGTTATCCTGCTTGGTAAGAACGGGCTTTTATTCCTAACAGTGAATTATTCTTGAGGGAACCTGACATCTTCTAGGAAACCTGACTGGCAAAAGTAATAAGTAGTAATAAAACAGAAGGAATCTTTGTAATCTCAAGATTAATGGATAAAATGTTTATGCTGAGGGGTCTCTTCATCAACAAACTGCTGTTTGCACCTATTTGCATTTTAATGGTTATCCTAGTTCTGAAGTTAA